>JAVQJS010148477.1:0-5000 GCA_036024795.1 Galaxias rostratus | reverse complement strand
CTATAAGGACAATTGCAAAGTAAAAAGCCCGCTGTTTGGACAGCCCCTTGACTTCCAGTGGATGGGGGGGGGGGGGGGAGGTATCAAACTCCAGGGCTGGAGGGGCAGAAGAGGGAGGTTGACTGAACGAGTGTCGGGACACCAAAGCACTTGTCTTCCAGGGGTGCACATGGCGGCGGGTAACGGACGAACAGAGAGAGCTTTTGATGGGGGGAGGCGGAGAACGAGACCCACAGAGGGAGATGGCGCGAGACCACAGAGGAGCGAGGCGAAAGGAGCGGAGGGGGGGTAAGAGCTGCGCCGAGAAAGGTAGAGAGAGGAGGAAGGAGAGGAGTGGGCCTAGGAGGGCAGACACTGGAGGGAGGAGAGATTCAAGATCCAAGCCAGACCTCTAACAAGTGATTAAACCAAAGCCCCCACCTCCTCCGACTCCCCATCTTCCTCCCTCAGGGCATGGGGACATAAGAGCGGCTGGCTGGAGGATGCATTTGTGCTTGAGTGTGTGTGTGTGTGTGTGTGTTCCTTTCGGTCCGCACAAGCAAGCGATAGAGCCTGGGTGTGTGCGTGCGTGTGTGTGCGTGTGTATCCGTGCGGGGCGGCTGCCTGTATTCAGCATATTGTGCCCTCTAACACAAAAAGATGATTAGTGGGGATGTGATGGGGGGGGGGGGGAAGGCCCGCTAGACTGAGACAGCTGGCGGAGGAGATGAAACAGTCCCCGGCCCTCCTCTCTGCTCTCGGCCACCACAGCACCTCCTCTGTGAACCGGAGCCGGGCCGGCCTGGGTCACGGTGTGGCCGGGGTTCACGGGCCTACTGTGGGCTGTTCACTGACATGGCGATGAGGCGGGCACACACACACACGCACATACACATAGAAACACACACACTGCATGTTTAAACCGAGGATAGACACACACACGCAGACAGACAGACAGACAGACAGACAGACAGACAGACAGACAGACAGACAGACAGACATATACACAGTGCATTTTTAAACCGATGATAGACACACAAACAGAAACACACACACACACACACACACACACACACACACACACACACACAGACTCAGGTGCTCACCCCACGTGCCCTTTGTCGTGCCCTTGGCCGGGTTAACCTCAGAACAATTGGCTATAATGGAACTACAGACTCACTGGCAGGCTTGTCGATTAAAGCACAAGGGATGCTCTCCACACCATCCCCTCAAAGCTCATATAAATCCAGCCAACAATATCTCTTTATTCCTTTATGCAATGCCTTTAATAAACATTGTGTCTGAGGGAAACCAAATCAGCCACGGCTGAGAGCATGTAAGGAAATCAATTAAAACGAAGTCACCGAGCTGGCTGGTCAATTGTCTCTGGCAGTTATTTGATATAATACGGTTAATACCACTGACTGGGTAAATTAACACAATTTCACCACAGACATACCGGGTTGATAGTGCGCGTGTGTGAGTGAGTGTGTGCATGTTGGTGTGTGTGCGAGTGTGTGATTGGGGTTGTGTCTATGTGTGTGTGTGGGAGGTGACGGTGGGCGGGGCGTTGGGGTCCCTAGGGACAAGCTGGGAGCCCGGGTAACAGTGTGCTCTATGTAAACAATGGGGCCGGGGCAGGCCGGGCAGAGGCTGGGATGCACAGTGTATCTAACAGGATATAATTAAAGACAGGCCTCATTTGTAGTCATTCGGCTCCTGGGTCTTGACCCGTCCCTGCCTCCCAACTTCTCTTCCTCTGTCGGCTCAGCTAGGCCGGCTACATCTGTCCTCCTCCTCCTCCTCCTCTGCCTTCCTCTACTTCCAGTGGACCACACACACACACACACACACACACACACACACACACACACATACACACACACATAAACAAACACACACACACATACACACACTCGAATACACACACACATGCACACAGGACAACAGGGCATAATGAGCCCAAACACACAGATACCGATAGAAGTAGAAAGCCGTCCTACCCGGCAACCCACACACCCTTTCTCCCTCTGCCTCAGTTCCCGGCCACATGGCCAGTCATTGCTGGTGGTGCGCACACCCAAACTCTCTGTCTCACATACACACACAAGCACACACGCAAGAACACACACACACACACACACACACACACACACACACACACACACACATACACACACACAGACACACAGGCACACGCACACACACACACACACACATACAGGGCCATGATGCATGGACACTGGTGCATCGTTTGTATGGTGTCAAAGAGCGATTGATTCCAGGGGTGACGGCCTGCACACCCTGCCCTCCCCCCACGGCCTGCTGGGAGTCGGAGTCCGAGCCACGCGCTGTGGGGCGGCGCTCGGGGCCACAACATATTGTTCTCCACTCTCCACCCGTCTGGAGGCTGTCAGCCTCTCATAATGGATGAAGGGAGAACGACGTGGAAGAAAAGACCGAGAGGGGAGGAGAAGAGAAGGAAAGTCCTCCCCTTGCACTTTTGGGATGCTTCTCGGTGACACAAACAAGGGATCAATCAGCTCCGGGGGATTCAGCGTTGTCGTGGGTTGACGGAGGAGGATGCATGTGATTTTAAAAACACCACGTGGATAAACGGGTCACTGCCGCCCGGCTCTGATCAGGAAACGTGGGGAAACCTTCAAAGTGCTTCGTAAATGTGTATGAGTAAATAGTATGCTTCACTGTGTTCCCGGAGAGGCAGAGCTGTGACAGTGCCTGTGTGCGGCACTGTTTGAGCCTGGGGAAGGGCGGCGCTCTGCTCCGTTTCCCTGACGACTGCTGAGTCAGTTGAATGTGTTCTGAGGGGTCCTCACTCCCCAACCCCCCTCCCCCCATCCTTGACAAAATGTGTCTATTCATTGGGCTCCAAATGAAGTCACAAAGCGGGGTGACAGCAGTTCCCATAGCACATGTGAGTGTGTGTGTGTTTGTGTGTGAGAGTGTGAGTGTGTGTGTGACAGGGCTCGTGGCTATTCATCCCTGGCTGAGAACACGTGGTGTAACGTGGTGTAACCCCATCCAAAAACAGAAATTATATAACATGTCTAAAAAACACCACTATAATTCATTGACTGGTGCCAAGCCCTTGACACGGGTTCAGCAGAGACGTTGATCATCCAGTGACCTCTCGTGCCTTCTTTCTTCTCGTGAACCTTATGAAAGGTTCTCCTTTTCCAAAGGGCCCATTTTGTCGCGGCAGACGGACAAAAAAGGGGAGAGGAGAGGCCTAATTAAGACACTTTAGTGAGCGATCACAGTGGGCAGATGGCTGTCTGTGGTGGATCCAAGCCCAGCCACCGGCCCCACTGCGGAGTTGAAAAGAACAGCCAAAGGGGCCTCCGCGAGTGGGCTTCCCCATCACCCCTCCCCACCAGCCAGGGCCATGGTGGGAGGGGGACAGAGGGGGAGGAATACCCCCCTCCCCCTACCCCCAACTCTAGTGTTTCATTTCAGTCCACAAATGAAGAGAGGAAGGTGGCCAGTACTGGGTGTCACAGTCCTGAGGAGTTCTGCACACCAGAGGGATATTGAACACTTTGGTGTTTCTTGGATGTTATGTGGCCTTTGATTGTGCTTCATGATTTTCATCTGTGTCTTGTTTCACACTTGAAAGCCATTAAGTTAATTGTTTACATCTGTGCCATTGTATTTAAGTTCCTGTTTTTCTTTGTTCTATGTTTGTTCATTATTTTCCGCATGTGTGTTGCCGTGCCATCTTAGCAAAGTAAAGTATCTTTTCTTCTGCTGGAACGGGTTTTGCTTCAGGCGTCTGTCTCCCTTATCCTATCCTTTGGTTTTGACCATATTATTTGATTTGTTCGATCATTTTATGTTTATCTGCATATGGGATGTCACCAACTTCTGCCGGCCATGACACCGGGGGGAACCAGTCCAGGAGAAAATGTCTTCACGAGGCCCGTGGATTGCCCCCACGATCTGGAGCTCCTCGTCTCGCCAGAGTTAACACTTAAAACACACAAACAGGCTTGTTCAGCCATTGCTTTGTTGCATTCCCCCAACAAGCGCCAGGATTATCGACGCACACCCGAAGACTCCTCTCCGTGTGGTTTGTTTTCCCCCTCAGTCTCTCTTATCCTAATAAAAGCATAAAAAAAGGCAGCGAGTGTGCGTTGGAGCTCTGCAGCTTGGTGGTGTTTGTCAATCCTCTGCTGGCCCTCCTCCAGACACACACAGATCAGAGGGTTTTGTCAGCATGAGGGCCCTGAGCTAAGTGTGCGTAGAGAATAACTGAGAGGTAGGGTTTTCCTTTTTTTATCAGCAAGTCACGTGCCAAAACCTTAGTCTGCCCTCCCCAACAAGCAAAGCGAGAGTTAGAGTGAGTCTGTGTGTGTGCGCGTGCGTGCAGTATAGTCTTTGTGTATGCCTGACATTGCGTGCTTGGCGTGTTTGCACATGTGCTGGAGAGAGAAATAGATAGAGAGAGACGCAGAAAAGCCAGGATTTCTTTCATTTAAAAAAGGAGCGCTCCACTTCCCATTGACGGAGAGGAAGAAGAAGAAGAAGAAGAAGAGGAGGAGGAGGAGGAGGAGGCTGATAACAGACGTGCTTCATCTCTCTGAGTCCCCCTGAAAGAAGAAAAGAGACTTTTCCCTGTGTGGAGGTGCATCCAATCCGCTAGCGAGCTCAGGGCCCTTCTATGTGGGCCCTCCAGGGGCCCCTGTGACTGCACTTCCTCTGGTATGCTTGACCGGGAGCATGGAACTCAGTGCGGGGACCTGGAGGCTTACAGGGAAACGCAGAGCCTTCACTAAGTGCGGCTCGGCAGCGCTGCAGTTTGTTTGATTTCCAAAAGGGTTGCTGTTCCTGCCAACAATTCAGGGGTTTCCCCGTGTTGCATGCATAATGTCACTCCCATATTCGTACAGCAACCTCAACGGTATTTATTTCAAAGGTGGAAACACACACGCACACGCACACACACACACACACACACACACACACACACACACACACACACACACACACACACACACACA
>JAVQJS010148476.1:0-25643 GCA_036024795.1 Galaxias rostratus | reverse complement strand
AAATTCTTATGACATGGCAGGCAGCAACTACGTAGAACAGAGCCAAAATATCCATACCAGAAATATAAATAATATAAAAGTAACTAAGATATACATCATATGTACAGATGGGGGATATGAGCAGTGAGAATTGGAGTACAAAATATTTTCAAATAAATTAAGTGCAGGAGTGTTGATGAATATGTGCATAGGATTGTGATGCGATGATGTGCATGGATCGTACATAGGGAGCGAACATACATATGAGAGACTTGTGATCAATGTGATCCCTGAGGTTAATGTTACTGGTTGAGAAGCCTGATGGTGTGGGGGGAGAACAGTTTGTGAGTCTGGTCGTCCGTGCCCGGATACTACGGTAGCGTCTGAAACACCGCAGCAGCGAGAAGAGACCATAGCCTGGGTGGCTGCAGTCTTTGATGATTTTCTGTGCTTTCTTAAGGCATCGTGTGTGGTAGATGCCTTACACAGAGGGGAGGTGGCAGCCAATGATGCGCTCCGCTATCTTCCCCACCCTCTAGAGGGCTTTGCGGTCAGCAGCGGAGCAGCTGCCGTACCAAGCAGTAATGCAACCTGGGAAGATGCCCTCAATTGTCCCCCTGTAAAAGTAGATGAGGGTTTTTGACATACATGCCAAACTTCGTGAGTTTCCTCAGGAGGTACAGGCGTTAATGCAGGTAAATAATTTGGTTTACTTGGAGTATCCAACAAAACACACGTAATAATACCGTGACCAGTACCATGACAATGAGCCCATATAAACACAGGACAAACAGGTGCAGACAAAAATCAAACAATCAACCAGGTGTACGCAATAAGCCTAAGGGGGCGAGTGCAGGTTGTCATCTAGTGGCGGAGTCCGGTACGTCGCCAGGAGTGACAAAGCACATGTTGTTTTAAAGCTGCTATAAACAAAATACGCAGTAGTGCTTTTTAATGTAAACAAACCTAACAGCCAGAAACAGTTTTATAGTTTCAAATAACACTTTCGCACAGGTGTAGATACATAAAACCCTGAAAATCTGAGCACACAATCTAAATGGCTCTATCCATAAGCCTCTCTCAAAAAGTGTACTTAGACGTGCTAAAACATAAGTTCGTGTCAGCGCCAGAAAAGCTCAAGTAAAATATAAGAGTATATTTTGTGTGAAAAGTATGCAAAAAGTTTAAAAAGAATGTTCAAATAATCAATTTATCTTGCAGCACAACTCAAAAGTAGACTGTAATGTTTCTTTTTGTGAGAACATTCCAATATATATTTGATCTAAATTAGGGTTTTAACACTATTTCAGCAAAGTGTTAGTATAGAGTATACTTACAATGAGTTCTTTGAAAGTACACTTTGATTACAGTTGATCTAAAAAAAACTTTGTTTAAAGCATGTTAAAGTTCCAAAATTCTGAGGTGCATTTGCACCAAGAAATAAAAGTTATAAATCCTTTACTGTTTCATGCACCACCTTCATTTTATATGGTAATTTAGAATAATCTTTGATGTTCGTCGTGTTAATTCAGGCTTCATTGGAATTGTGTGGGTGGGTACTACCTTTCTTCAATGTGTTTGGAAGATACTATTTGCCCATGCTGACATTAAAAGGCTTTTGTTTTCTAGGAACTTATTAACCATTATTTATCTAAAAATATTATAACATAACCATATAGGCCTTACATTACATTACATTAATAATTGTATCAAAACTAAAAAAGCGTAACATTCAGCAATGCTATGGTAGCGTAAAGCGGTGGTGCCGCAACTTCGGAGCCTTCAGTTTTGACCTGGGTTAAATCCAGACTCGACATATCTCCTATTATTTGTTTCGTCATATATGAAATCATTTTGTTGCTTAAAAAAACGTAGTTATTGGCTGTACTGTAGCCTACCAAAAACTATTTCAATAACTTATACAAATTACGTTTATTTCAAATTTTAGAAGACAATACTGATATTTGACATTGTTCTTTAATCCATGCAATGGTTTGCAGCTGTCCGGCATACGCAGGCGCATTGACCCTAGACAATCCATTCCCGGGTTAAACTAGAACACCCTTAAAATGTTTATCCATTCATCCATCCATTAGCAATGCCGCTTTTCTTATGCAGGGTCGCGAGGGGCTGTAGCCTATCGGGCGAGAGGCGGAGTACACCGGGGTACACCCTGGACAGGTCGCCGGTCTATCACAGGGCCAACACATAGGGACAGACAGCAACTCACACTCACATTCACAGCTACGGACAATTTAGAGTCACCAATTCAACCGGCAAATGTTTGGACTGTGTGAGGAAATCCTCGCCAACACGGGTAGAACATGCAAACTCCACACAGAAGGGCCCTCGGGTCATTGGGTCACAGGTCGGGATTAAACCCGAGACCTTCTTGCCGTGAGGCAACACCTATGACACTTTAAAATCCTTGCTGAGTCCGCATTAGACCACATCTCTTTTTACAAAATGCACTACTTCTCATCTCTTATACTCATGCAATTTGTTTTGTATTTCCTGATGCAAATAATAGGCTGTGTCTTAAAGGTTTGTATTGTTCGATCAAATTAGTATGTGAACAAACCAGGGAGATACATATAAAATGTCCCGTCTATATTTCTAAAACATGCATGCACGGACAGGTCTAACTAGAAAAGGCAGATTTTTTAGAAGCCCACATATTACGTTTCATGCATACCATCGCCAAAAACCGCAGAGCATAATATGAATTAGCCCACTTGTTTGGTTTTCGATTATTTTAATTAGACAATTACAATTATTGCACCCCAGTAGCACCAATTACTTTTTTTTCCAAAGTCCGCTGCTAACATCTGAACTTCGGGAGGTTACTGCCATCCAGTGGACGTTTACCTTAGTAAAACTTGAACAATTTAACTATTCTATGAAGCACACATGACATTTCTAGCTTTAACAACGATGATAAAGAAGTAAATATTAAAAGCTCGACATCCATAACTTGTCATCAAGCGGAAATATGCGAATGTATTGTAGCGACCCTGGCAAAAGAATATGTGTTTTGGCTGTGTTCTGTTGTAAATATCTGTTTTTGTTTCTGTAAGACAATAAGGGTGGGTTCGTCATGTCAGCCAGGACAGGCTGCCAACCAAAGGCTGCCCTGTACTGTCAAATATGGGGAACCCCTGGTGATCGGTTGCTAGTGGGTGGGGGCGGTTCAAAGTAATGATTAACCTGCACCGGCGGGGAATACAGGCTATCTTTTGGTGGAGCAGCCGGAAGGGAACTTTCGCTGTTTACGTGTGACTTCATGATGTGTTGTAAGTTTGGAGTTCGCGTGTGCTACGGCTGGACAGTAACAAGATCATAAAGGTCGTGAGTGAGAAGTAGTGGACTTGTGGGTCTTTAGAGTATGCTTGTGTACACATGTGATTTGCTCTGTCCAATCACCACTCACCAAGCCTCTCCAGCACCAGGCGCGAACGAGACCGCGCACTTAGACATGGCTGCGCCAGGCAAAAGGAAACGAAAAAGTCACTTTGGAACATTTTCACAAACTTCTGATGCTGGACCTGGTACTTCTAAGCGCATTCAGACTGATTCACGTGCCTTTGGAGATGAACAAATTGATCGATTTGTCGAAGGATCGATTCTTCGCATTGCCATGCAAAACTTCCTGTATGTGTCCCTCCGTGTGATGTTATGCTAATGAGTTATGTCTGATATCAGTCAAAAGCAAGCGAAATATTTACGATTGCTAGTTGTAGCATCAGCTCGTTATTTGTATATTTCGTTAACATATGAGATCTGATAAAGGTAACAAGTGTTAGTGTTTTGTGTTAAATCAAGCCATCGAATTGTCATCTGCATTAACTTGCTAGCTACTCTACTTTAGACTAGCGAATAAGTCTGTTTCAGTTCGTGAAACGCTAGCTAGCCAATTTTAGCCATAACCAATATACTTATGGATACTGAAGCCATAATCCGGATTGATTATAGTTTGGTTATAACGTGTTTACCTGCTAACTTTTCTTGTTAAAGTGGTTTGCATTTTCCAGGTTAATTAATCCACATGTATATTTTACTCTCAGGACCTATGACCACTCAGTGGTTTACCCTGGACCAAATCTTAATATGATTGTCGGGGCCAATGGAACTGGCAAGTCCAGCATCGTCTGTGCCATATGTTTGGGTCTGGCTGGCAAGACTGCCATTCTGGGTCGAGGTGACAAAGTGAGTGGGATTCCATAACATTGCCTGCCACTGTCTGGTTTTGGAATGAACCATTTGTAACGTTCTTGATTTTATTTAGAAAAGCATATTCACTTGGACTTGATAGGATCTTACTTTCCCTAACCACATGTTTCTGTGGATTACATGTACTTTTACGCGCCTGAATATATTTTATTACTCTCTAATAGAACAACAAACACTGACACTGTCCTAGTTCAGACGTTGCAGCAAATGTACAATGTACAACATAATTTCTAATCAACTTCTCTCGTTGTAGGTTGGTCTGTACGTTAAACGAGGATGCAGCAAAGGATCCGTTGAGATTGAACTGTAAATGATTTAATCTTTAACACCCCCTCCCTCCCCCCAATATTTTTAATAACAAAAGAAAATAATTTAAGGAAATATTGTATTTTGTCCCCAGGTACAAAGAAAGCGGCAATGTGGTGATCAACAGAGAAATGCATGTGGAGAAACACCAGTCCATTTGGCTGCTGAATGGGAGACACTCTAGTCAGAAGGCTGTTGAAGAGGAAGTCAAAGCCATGCAAATTCAAGTCAGCAATCTCTGTCAGTTTCTGCCTCAGGTCAGTGTTGAGTACAAAATTAATGTTTTATTATTATTAAAAATAACAATAATAATATTATTAATTATTATTATAATGCTGATGATAAGACTTTTTTTTTTAAAGAAACTGTTCATATATATATATATATATACATACACACTTACCTAGTTCTGAACCAAAAAAAGTGATTTTAATCGGTTTTGTCATTTAAATGTTGACCATTTTTGTACCATACACCCTGTTGACCATAGCCCTCTAACATTGCAGGAGAAAGTAGGAGAGTTTGCCAAGATGACCAATATTGAGCTTCTGGAGGCCACAGAGAAGTCAGTAGGGCCACCAGAGATGTATGACTACCACTGTGAGCTTAAGACCTTCCGCACCAAGGAGAGGGATATAGAGGTGAGTTTGACTTTGCTTACGCATAAGCTCTATCTTAAATTGTGATGGTTGATTTGATATCCGTGTTGCACCGATGACATAGTTATGTCTGACACTTGCATGCTTTTCCATACCCACCATTGTACTGAGAGATGTCCTTGTAACAAAACATAATTCAAAATCAAAGTGTGGTGGTGTTGCTTGTTAGAATGAGGTAAAGGAGCGAGGCAGTTTCTTGGAGAAAGCCAAGCAGAGGAATGAGAGAAACAAGCACGATGTGGAGCGCTACTATGAGAAGAAGAGGCATGTGGACATGGTCAAAATGCTGGAGAAGAAAAAACCCTGGGTGGTGAGTGTCCCTGTCCCTCTGCCCACTTTGTGTCGGCACAAAGTGAACCTGATTATGGATAAGCATGGGGTGTACTTTTTAATGTGTCGAGAGTATGAAATTCGTTTCAATGCCTTGAGGTGTTCACCCCTCCATTACTCTCATCATCCAGGAGTACGAGACTACTCGTAAAGTGTTGGAGGGGGTGAAAAGGGAGAGGGAAGAGGCAAAGACACACCTGCGAAGCCTGAAGGAGTCCCAGGCCCCCATGCTCAAAAAGATCCAGCTCATCGACAACCGTCTCAAACCTATAGAAGACCAGATGAAGACCAAGGTAAGAAATACAGACATGCTATTTTTAATCTCTGTTTCCTAGATTGAATATCCTCATTCATAATGTCCTTTGTCAAATAAAACAATAAAGTATTGTTGGAGGGAATTCAGTGGGTTTGTAAGGATTTTTGCTTGTGATTTTGAAGACGATTAGCATCAAAGAAGCCTCTCAGAAATGCAAAGAGAAGCAAGACCTCCTGGATTGTAAAAACAGAGAGGTAAGAGCGATTGCATCTAATGTATGTTTGTATTATATTTGGACACAGAGACCAAAATGTAAATTAAAGCTAAGGTGAAGCATTTGACTTTGGGCTCATTGCGTGGTAATTTGCCTGTGGTTTAAATTAACAAATTCACCTGTTGCCTGACATCTTGGTAGATTGAGGACATAAAGCAGAGACTGAGCCTGAAGCAGACTGAGGCAGAGGAGCGCCAGAAGCGAATCACCAACACCAAACGCATGATTGATGACTTGCGGGTGGAGCTTGCCAGTGTGGGCGAGCAACCAGATGTGGTGCCTCGCATTGAGGCCATCAATGTGGAGCTGAAGGGCATTCAGGAGGAGAAGAGCAAGATGGAGGGAGAGAAGGCTGACCTTCGGCAGGAAAAAGGCAATCTCAACGGAGAGTTTAAATGTGAGACACACACACACACACAAACTCTTTGTTACTTTAGACTAGTTTTAGCTTTAGTTCGACAGTAAAGCTGGTGATCGTAAACACTAAAATTATTTTTTATTTATACCCAAGTGCTAAGGAACAAGCTGCAAATGATGGACAACATGATGAACGCCAAGGAAGAGAAGCTAAGAGCTCGCTCCAAAGACACCCACACAGCCATCCAATGGCTCAGGCAAAACAAAAATGTCTTCAAAGGCCATGTCTATGAGCCCATGATGCTAGTGGTGAGTATTTAGTGAGTTGGTGGGTGAGTGTGTTTAGGAGAACTGAGTATCTCTACAAACAAGTCACAAAATGCATGTGTAGCCACGTCAACATGCATTTAATTACTCCCTGAATTGTTTTTTATTGTGACTCTATTCAGATCAATGTGAAAGACCCTCGTTTTGCTAAATATGTGGAGAACCACATTTCCTTCAATGACCTGAAAGCTTTCGTCTTCGAGAGGAAGGACGATATGTGGAGGTTTATGGACGAGGTAAGCTCTAAAATTGCTGTAAAAAGAACACCAGAAAGTAACTTGTATGATGGCAAGTAGTTCATCTGACATGTTTATACGTTTCTAACTGTAAAATTCCTCTGTCAAACATTGACATTAATGAAACATTACTTCTACATACATGTGCTGGGTGACATCTGCTTCAGGTACGTGACAAGTTGAACCTGAAAGTCAATGCCATATCAGCCCCACTGCAGTCCAGTGCGGATCGGCCTCCATCCCGACCTATTGAGTCCTTAAGGTGAGAGGAAATCTTACTGTTAGTTAGTATTTAGCATGTACCATTAACTTTAGTTTTGTTTGCGATAATGTTTTATGTCTGTTGTTGCATACAATTGAAGTATAACTGGTTGTTGATTGGTCCCCAGATCAGCACTTAACAAATGTAACCAATCTGCACTGCTATATCTTTTATATTTCCCTTCCCTGCGCTTTCTTCAGACGTTTTGGGTTCTTCTCCTACCTGCGGGAGCTGTTTGACGCCCCTGAAGAAGTGATGAGTTACCTGTGCAACCAGTACAGGGTGCATGACGTCCCTGTCGGAACAGACCAGACCAAAGCCATGATCAAAACAGTAATCTTTGTCTTTTTGAAATTTGATGATCTTGAGTCTTGAGGAGTCATTGTTTTGACTGGAATGCTTTTCTCCCAAAAAGAATGCCCCAATATTGTGAATGTGTTTGAATATTGTTTTGTATTGTGCCATGAAAAATTGTTTACGTTTCAAAAGCTTGCCTGTTTGACCTATTGCATGTCTTTATACTTCCAAAAGCCAAATGCAACTTTTGTTGTAACTTCACAGGTTACATAAGTCATGAATTGCAGTGATGGATTTATGAAGTGATTCTCTCTGTCCCCTGTAGGTGATCGAGGAGCCCTATTTGAAGGTGCTGTATACTGCAGAGGAGAGGTATACAGTGAAGAAGTCCATGTACTCCAAAAAGACTAGCACCAGCAACGCTGCCATTCGACCCTCTCAGTACCTCACAATCGCCTTGGACGCAGAGAAAAAAAATCTGCTTCAGGAGCAGATGAAGGTAGGAAAGAGAAACCTATCAATTGGGAAAAAAATGTAGAGCCATTATCATGGAATCAGTTTGCAGTGCATTGTTGTTTACAAAAAGCATAGACTGACTATGTTAAATTTCACAAATCAGATTGTGAACAATAATATAAATAAAAAATTCATGCTAATACGAGCAGAATCAACCTTCTCCCTCTGCTCTGCCTAGGCCTGTGAGGTAACCATGAACGGCATCAATACTCGGATGAACGCTATTCAGGAGCGCACTGCACAGCTGGATCGCCGCGACAACGAACTGCGGGCAGAGAAAAAACAGCTCTCTGAGCTAAAGGGCAAAAAACGACAACTAGAACAAAAGATCAGCACCAAACAGGACAGGTGGGTCAGTCGCCCACACATACACACATTTCCTTAAAAAAAAAAAGCCAAACCTTGCACCCACCTCCCTAGTTCAAAGCATTCTCAACCAAGTTGTGGTTGGAGTGGTAGGAGTTTAAGAGTAGCTTTATTCCTTACAAGAATAGTATATCACAGCAGCCCAACGATCCCGAGCTACACCCTGCATTGCAATGATATGTTTTGCTCTGTGTGTGTGTGTGTGTGTGCATGCTTAGCCTGAGGCAGATGGAGCATGGTGGGATAGACCTCCAGAAGGCTGAGGAGGAGACCAAGGCCAAGATCTCCACTGTCAACTCACAGAAGGTTGTGATCGTCGCAGATTTCCTCTCCCACTTAAAGGTGCAGATTACCAGCCTTATAGCAAAGCTACTCAAAGTGAATCATTAGATTTCCATGGAAATGTCTCCCGGTACAACTAGATTTTTTCTTTCCATCGCCAATGCTCACACATTTAGTTTCCCTTTCTGTGTTTGTGTGCCTTAGTTGCGTGCAAAGCTTAGCATGGAGAAGGTGTACTTGGCTCTAGAGAAGGTGGGGATGACGGCGGAGAAGAACAATCTTGAGAACAACTGTAGAGAGGGCTCCACTGAGCTCCGTACCCTGGAGGTAACACTGCTCATCATTGACTCAAACATACATAAACACACCTTCTATATTCTGTGGGAATGCACAGGTTTATTGGACTGTGTTTATTAGATCTTTGTTAGCTGATTTTCAGTCTTGGAAAGTAAGCATCTCTTCTTTCACTTTACTTACGTACCTTTTTCAAGTATCTCTACTTTTACTCAAGTTTCCATTTTGGCAGACGTATTATTTTCACTCTATCGATATTTAAGATCGATTTGTATTTTTGTGTAACTATTAATAAAACATATTTGACACGCCAATCATGTATTGAGGCCGGTTTTATTTTATTGTGTCGTTGATGGCCTAATACAATCTCCTTGTGTCAGATCATTTATTTGAAGTTATTTTGTTTACCTACAAATTACAAAGGCATTTATACTTTTGATCGCTTTCTCCTTCCAGGGATCTTATGGGAGTGAACATAGTTGAAGACATCCGGAGATCTTTTTGGTGTATCCCTAATATACTGTACCTGTATCATGTCAATCAAACTTTTATGAATTGTTCTGATCTCTGCCTTTGTGTGTTTCTCTGTGTTGCACTCTTTCCGTGCAGCAAGCATATGGCCAGCTAGAGCAGAGAAAGTCCCAGCTGTTGGAGACGTGTAAAGGCCTGATAAGGAGGGCCCGGGAGATCTGCAACATGGACCCCGGAGAGGCTGTTGTACCCGGGGACCTACGCGCTGTCAGTACTCTGTGCCTTATTTACTGGAGAACCGGTTACCCCCACTTTACAAGAGCCGCACTTCAGCTCAAACTCTTTTCATTGTTTACTTGCGTGTCTGGACGTGTACATTTATAAGTGATAATGTGCATTTCTCTCTCTGTCTTGGACGTACATTCAGATTCCTTAAGTAATGTCTCTGTGATATGTAGGCTTTCAGCCAGCTGCCTGACTCTCTGGATGAGATCGATGCCATGCTAAACGAAGAGAGGTCTAGAGCAGACTGCTTCACTGGTCTAAGTGAAAATGTACGTTTTTCCTGTATTAGATCACCCATTTTTGGGTCGCCTTTTTACATGAACCGCCCGCCAAAGTTCAAGAAAATATTTTGAAAAATTATTACATACTTTGTATGTATGTGGGTGTTCATAGACATCGGTTATAGTTTCATGTTGCGTCTCTTTTGTTGCAAGGTGGTGGATGAGTACAACAGGAGAGAGCAGGAGATCAAGAACCTGGAGAAGGAACTGGATGACAAAAGTAATGCGCTGGACACCTACAGGCAAAATATCTCCATGGTGAGCAATAAAACTGACAATGTTGCCTCACTTCAAAACCAGCACTTTGGTTGACGTCAGTATGACTTGAAACGTAGTATCTGGGTGGAGTTTTCTATTTGCATGACAGGGCTAGCAAAAGCAGCGCAAATACAGGGCGTATCTGTTCCCTTTGTGGTTTTGGGTACTTACATCAATGCTTTCCAGTACATTTTCATCTTAAAAGTTTTTGGTTAATTGTTATGGCAATACTTGATATTCCTGCTGATCTTGACCAACATCGAGCACAGTGTGACATGCTGTCAGCCACAAAGGCTGAGATTATTGCTTCAGCAAGTAGGCTGTCGCGAAAGACAAAGAGATGACTATGGGTATATTTCCTTTGTGTGTGAATGGTAAATTCTACTGGTTAGGGTTAGTAACGGGCTGTGTGTGTTCATGCAGGCTAAGGAGCGCTGGCTAAACCCACTGAAGCAACTGGTGGAGCAAATCAATGAGAAGTTCAGTGATTTCTTCCGTTCTATGCATTGTGCCGGGGAAGTGGATCTGCACTCAGAGAATGAAGTGAGCTGCACACACTGACAGATGTGAACAACACCTTTTTTCCCCTCATTCAACAATTGACAAGTTACTTATAAACATTTGATTACTGGATGTGATGGCCCACAAACAACATTCAATCGCACCCTACAGCAGTTTAGTTAAATAAACCTAGAGGGTTTTATATGAAAAAATTTTTTTTAGGGTAGACCTAGTGTTGTAGCTATGTAAACCTTTGTCTGTAATACAATGCAGTTCAGTGTGAAACCCGGGTACCCTTCTCAACTCTCTAGGAGGAGTATGATAAGTATGGGATCCGCATCCGGGTGAAATTCCGCAGCAGCACACAGCTCCACGAGCTGACGGCCCATCACCAGAGTGGGGGGGAGCGCAGTGTCACCACCATGCTGTACCTGATGGCGCTGCAGGAGCTCAACCGCTGCCCTTTTCGTGTGGTCGACGAAATCAACCAGGTTGGGAAACACGTTCGCACACAAACATGAAAAAGCACCTGTGTAGGTACTCTGCCGGGCCAATCACACATGAAGAAATGGTCAGTACTCAGTAGGGTCGAAGGATCAGTTGTCGATTTTTCAGTCTCACAATCACTATCGCCTACAAGCAATAATCTAGTTATTCATTTAACTTTCTGTATTAATCATCTCTCTAATTCTCTCCACCATCCAGGGTATGGACCCGGTTAATGAGAGGAGGGTCTTTGACATTGTGGTCCGGACAGCCTGCAAGGAAACCACCTCGCAGTATTTCTTCATCACTCCCAAGGTGTGTGACAGTTTTGGTCTGTCTTAGTCGGCCTGTTAGAAATTGTTTTAAAAAAAATAATAATCTGGTTTCTTACGTGATGATCTGTTTACTTCAAGGTCTGTAAGATCTTTATTTTGGCTATGTTTCATTTAATTACATATTTTTGCGTTTACAGCTCCTGCAAAATCTGCAGTATGCAGAAGAGATGACCATCTTGTGTGTCCATAATGGACCTTACATGCTGCCTCCCAACAAGTGGGATGAGAAAGCCTTTATCAGAGGATGCATCAGGAGAAAGGGAAAACCGTGAAGCAAAATGGTTGAACACAAGCACATTGAAAATGCAAGAAATTTTATTTATATGTAAATCAGTTGTAACGTCAGTCATTCTGAAAGGTTTTGAATTAACCAGATGATAAACGTTTAAGGTTTACAGTAAATAGTGTTTCATAGTTGCACTTCACTGTAAACATTTTAAAATGTTGATATAGGTTTTAAAATAAGTGTTGTATCCCTCACGTGGAATGTATAATTTGTTTTAAGTTTTTATATTGAAGCTCACAGATCAAATAAATTACGTGTTTTACCTAAAGTTCAACGAATATTACTTCAGTGTACCCCCTATGTAGTTACATAGGGTGCAATTTCGAGCAGTTTAGGCATGAAGAAATAACATCAACCACTCAAATCCTGCTAACGCTCTGGTCCGGTATTTCCTAGCAAAATGTGTGTCGGTTTTGTGTGTTTTTCGCGTTAAATAGGCCCTACATTATGAATGGTGCAACACAAAGATAAACAAGTTGTTGCTCAATGTAGTGTTGCTTGTGAGTAGTGTCCCAGGACTTCCAGTTGAAGTTGTTTGCCCCCAGGTTTTGTACAAGTAGTATTGACAGTGAGATTCGTCAGAGTTCCAAAACATGTCAACTTGTTTCGTTTAACCCTTTAAGACACGTGAACACAAGGCATAAAGTTGGCTCCTATGCAAAAGTACAATCTTCTCCAATCAGATTCTCACTGTATTCCGTGACGTCTGTTGCCACTCCTCTTAGCAAATGCAAGGCAACAAACTCCCAGGCGAAAGAAAAACAGAAGCAGAGCGAGCTTGGCAGGCAGCTGGTGGGGTAACTCCCTGACAAAGAGTTAGATATAATTAATAAGAAAACATAATAAAACATTGTTGTGCATAGTCACATACTTGCCCTAAAACGTGCTATAACCTGCTAGTGAAGACCGTTTGGTTGCCCGTGTTCGTCAGAATCCAGTCGAAAAAGGTAAGTAGCTTAGTGTTAGCCTCAAGCATTAGCGCTAACTATAGTAAGACTCCAGACCGTCTATTGCCTGGGTTAGTTAGCATAGCCTGTTAGCCAATCTATGATTTAGAAATCATCTTATGAATTATAGTATCTTATATGGTACGATACTGTTTGTTTTAGTACTACATTAGTATAGTTAGAATAACGTATGCTAACGTTAAACATATTTCATTATTTATCATCTATGTTAGTTAAGTAGTTTCAAGCTGGCTTGTATGGCCCCTCTTTCTTTGTTGAATTCATGAGCTGCGTAAATGTTAGCAACGCCAGGTCAGCCAGAAGGTTAGTTCAGCTAACAAACGTTGCTGTGTTTTTTTTTTTAATTATTAACTTTTATAAGCTACCTAAGTGTTGTCAATGGGATTGATTCTGCTAGTGGTAGTCGAAGTGTAATAACTGATCAAATGAACATTAGCTAGGTAGTTTATTAAGCCATTCTTTAAACCCAACATAACTGACGAGACAAAAGGGTAGCGTTAGCAAAGAGCTAGTAAGTTAGCTAGTTGTAGATTAGGTCGGATAGACCCTGTGGTTGCCGATCTACATATGAGTTGTATGTATATCTTGAACTTGTTCAAATAAGTAAACTTATATAAAATGTTGCTGTCCTCTAACCTGCTTTCTATCGTTAACTTTAAAACCACGTTGCCCAGGTGTCTAATGATATTCGCCAGTGTTAGCTTAGCCTTCAATCAGTGTTGGGAGACCATGTCTATCTGGCTAACGTCGTTGGGTTAGCAGAATAGCTCGCTAGCATGACTCAGTGGATTTAAAGAGCAAGTCGACGGGGCCCAGTTCAATTGTTTGTCACTGACTGAGCATCCGCCAAAGATGGCACACCAATTGGGGGAAGGGTGTTTTTAAGCCACGTTAGATCCGGAAGCGTAAATATATTTTTTCCAACTAAAAAACTAAAAGCGTAAGCCTGCGAAATCTCAGCATACAATGAACGTTGTGTCGGGTTGGTCAGAAAATTTGACTTCAGTTGCGTGAGGTGTTTTTCACTGTTGCCTTTTGTTTGACAATGGGGGTGTTGTTTTCTTCGAATAGTCAAGTAAGCTAGATGGCATGCATTCATTTTATTGGTGTATATGTTATGACTTATGTTTGCAGTTATGATTGGGTGGTTTGCGTCTTATAAATGTAATAACATTGGTGACATAAGGGTTTTTTGTTGTGATGAAATAAACAACTATGGGAGTTCAGCTGGCAAACTAGTCCTGTCCTGCTTTTTTGTGATGTAACCAAACCTTAGCGGGGCTTCCAGGGTTGACTATAAATAGACATCTGCATTCAAACTAGAGCTGCGCTCTCTGCCATGCACTGTGTTCGTGATGTGTGCGCGAGACCAGCGTGTCACATTGCACCCTTGTGACGGAGGAAAGCTAATACCCATGTCCATGTGAGCCTTGGATGGGACAGAGCACTGCAATCGGCAACACGTGAGGGGTTATTGCAATACTTTTCTAGGGAAAACCTCTGACGCACATCACTAGAAAGCACGAAGTTGTCATTTGTCTAGTCTGTTTTTCGCATGTGGTGCCCCTTGCTTTGTAGAATTCTACCGACTCCCTCTATTTAACTCCTTAGTTATTTTTTTTTTAAATATATAGTCGCTCATTTCCCTTGGCTCTGTTCTAGCGTAATATTTCACAATCGCATTTTGTTCTGCCTGTTTTGCATACAGCAGTTAGATATGACTGAACTATTGTCCTGAGGGCTTGTCTGTCATGTCACCAATAGGATTTCTTTTTATTTCAAGATTCTATTGTAGGGATCCGCTAGACACACTATAAATAACTAGATCTTTCTTGTCTAATATGATAAATAATTCAGTTTGTGTTTGCACACACTCCACCAGCTGGTTTAGAGACACCTGTCGTATCTGACGACCTTTTGGCAATGATAACAATGCAGTTTCTTTGTTGATGACAATGATCTCATCGACGCTATTCTGTTTTGAAAGGATTTTCTTCAGCTATTGCATAGAACAAGGTTAAATTGAATATTGCCCAATTTTATGGTATTTTTTGTTGCGTTTGACCGAATTAAGTCTCAAAAATGTCATGCAGGCTATAAAAAGATACATAGAAGGTGCAGTGTGAACGAGTTCAGCTCAGTTGAACCTGAATGAATTGAGTGTAATTTGGTTAGGCAGTGAAGCAAGGCACCCCTGGGCAACAGACACAGCCATGCCAAGACTCCCCTGTGATATCAGCTCACTTGCCATTGTCTCAACTGGAATAATCCTGAGATGGTCATGTCCCTTCTAGGGTTAATCTATGTGTTGGAATGTTTTGATAACCGGCTTCTGGAACGGTGCTATAGACAAACAAGATTATCTCGTAATTTACTTAGTCTCCATCTTTTTGGAATTGTTTTGTTGGCTCTTGAATTGTTGACGCCGATGCGATTTCAGATTATAAGTAGTTTGGCTAGTCAACTTTCTACAAGTCCTTGTAGTGTTCTCGTGGCTGTACTTCTATCTATGATCCTTTAAATTGTATTTGTTTGTGTGTGTGTGTGTTCCAGGTAAATTAAGCAGGCAATAAGCAAACATGGCCCAGGAAACCAATCAAAGCCCAGTGCCCATGCTCTGTGCCACCGGCTGTGGTTTCTATGGCAACCCCCGGACCAGCGGCATGTGCTCCGTATGCTACAAGGATCACCTGACGAGACAGAACAATGGGGGAGTCAGTCCCCTTAGTGCAATGGGTAAGGAATGGCTATTTATATTCTGCCATGCCATTTATGACAACCCTGTTTCTTGACAAGTTATTTCTCCAAAAACGAATGCCATTTTTGTTTTTTGCAAAGTTTGGTAACCCAGCATCCACGTATGACTGGTGTGTCGTTCAGGTGGCAGCAGTGTGTCTGGCAGCCCCACAGCGGAGGCGTCGGCGATCCAGAGAATAGAGGCCACTTTGAACAATGCAGCCGCCGCTGCTGCTGCTGCAGCCGCCGCTGCTGAAGCTGCCATGTGAGTGTCGTCTTAAACCACACTTCCCAGCATGTTCTTAAAACACCACTTCTTTCTTTCTTTGGCTAGCCCATCTCCTGTAAAGTGGATTGTTTTGTAGACCGTTTCTTTATTCGCTCTCGTCACAGTGGGGCCGCTGCAGCCCTCCCTGTGACCCAACAGATGACCGAGATGAGCATTTCCTGTGACGAGGAGGGAACATCGGGCAAAGCAGAACTCGCCGAACCTGGTGAATGTTTTGCTGTTAAAAGGCCCGAAGACACAAGTAAAGTGTCATAGATGGCCGTTTAAAATGTTGTTTATGACCTGATGATTTGTTTTTGAAGTACTAATGTTCAACCGGGGTGATCTGTAACCGTAACCTGTTCTGTTAACTCTTTATAGTGATCACTCAGCCAACGGCTTCAGCCTCTCCATCGAATGCTGCTGGTAGTGACGATTCCAAAGACCTTGAGCCCCCCAAACCCAAAAAGAATAGATGTTTCATGTGTCGCAAAAAGGTTGGCCTTACAGGTGAGTGGATGGCCACTGGGAATAATATAATTGTTAATTTGATTGTTAAAACGTTGTTATGCCTTTATTACCACTAACCAGAAAAAGTCCTATTATGTGTGTGTGTGGTCTATCCCTTTTTAATATACTTTGCATGTATTGCAGTATTATATATTTAGATTGTTTGTTACTTTAGCTGTTTGGGATGTCATGTGGTGGACTTTCGCTTGAGATGTATGCGTTTCTCTCAGAGTTTACATACTTTTTGTGTTGCTGTTGCTGCAAGGCCTGGTAACGGGTTTGCATGTTGTGGTTCCCGTAGCAATGACCACATTTTGTCTTTGTGTTTCAGGCTTTGACTGTCGCTGTGGGAACCTGTTCTGTGGACTTCACCGTTACTCAGACAAGCACAACTGCCCATACGACTACAAAGCCGAGGCGGCTGCTAAAATCCGCAAGGAGAATCCCGTGGTTGTCGCCGACAAGATTCAGAGAATATAAAGAGGGAACTCTCTTCTCTGTCCTTGACCTTTTGACCTTTAGAACACTTTGGAGTGATCGGCAGAAAAAAAAACACGGACTCGCGCTTTACCTGCGTTCCAACGGACTAGTTTTTTTAAATTACAGTATGGGGTGAAATCCTTTTTTCTTCAGTGCATGTTCGATCACATTTTTATGTCCTGTTTTTTTCTGCTTGTTTTAGTTTTTTGTTTGTCTGAGCTTCACATTGAGTGCAAAACATTGACAAAGAATGAAGAGAATGTTTGACGATAATAAAAAAAACTATGTGTAAGGAGGCCCCCCCCCGCTTTCCTTGCTTTTCCAAGATTTGGCAACAAAAAAAAATCGTTTTGCCAGCAATGTGAGTTGGGGCTTGTTGATTTAAATAGTTGTGCAGTAGGGCTACCTTGTGCTGTGATTGTCATGATATTACTTTGTGACTGTCTCCGTATTTCTGTGTTTTGAGGAATGGAGTCTTTGGACACTTCACACAAGCTCTGGTTAGCTGCACCACTCTTGCAGTGTCTGCTCCCAGCTGGCCTGCGTAGCCAGTGGGTGTTTTCCCTCTAAGCTGTCGGGGAGAGGGGTCAGAGGTTTTGTTTAACCCTCCATCTTACTTTTCTCCTAACATATTCTGGGGCTCCATGAAGTCTCCATGTGCTGTCTACCGCCAGACATGTTTTTCACAGTGCCGGGGCCTCCTTTCAGGGAAAGAGGCCTCCCCTGCGTGCCCGAACCTATTCATTGACATCAGATGTACTGAAGTGACTTTGGAGAAGGCAACAACAACGAAAAAAAAGTATTTTTGATTTGGTAGTCACCTTATGGAATGCAGAAGAATGTCCAATAGTGAAACAGCCCAAACTCGTTAGCCTTGTTGACGTGCCCTGTTCTAACCCAGTAGGTTTACGGCACCTACAACAGTGTGTTCATCTTACTAGCCTTATGCCTGCTGGGTCAATCTTCCTGCTGTGTGCTGCACTAAAAACCATGGCTTAGGTTGTAACCGTTCATAAGAAAGAAGATTTCTACTGTGTGTTTAGGGCTTGATGCTGTGATCTGCTTCGAAGCAGTGAATCTGCGTGACAGACTGGCTGCTTGTCTAACTGACACCAGTAATTTCCTATGGTCATAAGTCATGACCTGACCCAACCCTTCTATGACAATTAGATTTTCTTTCTTTTTTTTTGCACATTTTTTTCCTTTTTTAAATGATGGGGAACATGTCAGGTTTTTTTGTATGGGTTGTTGTATTGACAGTATAACAAGTAGCCTAACGTTAACATAACATTTGAAGTTGGTTCCACTAATCTTTTAATCAATAGTTCACCTATTTGTTGAATATTTGTTTTGTCATTTTTATTTTGTGCTGATTATAATTTTGATAGTTTGTGGAGTGAGTGTCATACTTTGTATTAAATAATACACCAGTGTCTAATGTATGTATGATGTACCCTTTAGATATGAGTGGATGCTGGCTGAGTATTGTGTGTGAGTTATAGATGCTTGTGTCCCAGGAATACTCAGTAGTGAAAACAAATCAAGTGGTGGTAGAATCGGCTTTTCAGGTTTTTCCATTTTATTTTTATTTTGTGGGTCTGGCTGCTTGTAAACTGTAGGGCTGTATGAATTCACTTAATCAGTATGTTTTTATTTCAACTCTTTAGTTATGCAAGTTTGTACAAACCATCTTTATATTTATGTACTGCGCATATAATCGTGTTACCCAGCATTACTGCAAAATTGTATTATGTAAATAAAATTATGTACAGAGATATAGAATGAAACCCTGAGGCCTTTTGCTTTTTTACTGGCAGTTCCACAGTATGCAATGACTACTTACTCTCGATATTTTTTTGTGCTTCTGGAGGTAAAATCCTGTTCGAGTTCAATGCATCAAAATTGTGAAATAATTTTTCATGGAGCTCTGCCATGTTAATGGTATTATTTCTGTATTCTAAGGAGCTGCTTGTGAACTCTTGTCCATATGAGTAAAAATAGAGAGGAAACATCATCTGCAGTAGTTTGCTCAGGTCAGTGACAGCTTGTCCCATATTTATTTTCAGGGAATACATTACGACACACGTTGCGTGTGTGCACGGTCAAGCAGCAATGGGAAGGTGGTGCAGGTCCTCCTGTTGGGTACAAGCCCAGACAAATCCATTCTGGTTTACTACAAGTGAACCCCCACGCTGGCTGTCAACCATCTGAGAGGTGGTAGGAGGATGTTCTGGCTAATGAAATGGAGGCAGGCAGCTTTGTATAAACACACCAAGATGTCCTGGTGCCATACTTGGCCAGGACACTTTGACACAATGTCGCTATGTTGGGCAACATTAGGTGATTGCTACCAGTGTTTGTGACTGATCAACATGTTAATAAATGTCACAGGTCAAGATGAACTTCAGTTAAATGTTAGTTTAAAAAAGTTTAAAATGGAATTGTCTATTATACATTTGAAAGTTTCCTGCAACGTGTTCTCGTTGGTTTCAAAATGTTGTATAAATGTTCCCTGTTGCTTCAGTCCTCCATGTTGTATTCAGCGGTTTTCAACAACAAATGGTCCTTTGTTCACCTCCCGACTAATAGCCGTGTTGTCCAGCAGGTGACAGTCTGGAGACTGCGCTGAGTACAACCTTTGTTTGACTGTTTTTGTTTCGTCTGCTTCACTGACAACTTTCCCTTAAGCTAGACTTATGCTGTCGCATACTGGAAAGATTTTTACTGTTTGAATTATTGTGTGTTAGACTTCTGCAATTGCCATGTTATGTGAATAATAGCTCTGTTGCCTATAGTTTGTCCGTGTGCATGTGACTGCACAAACTGAGTTTATCCGTTGGCTGAGTTGGTTTGTGTGTCTCCCTATATGTCTGTCAAACAGTCTTCTTGATGAGACTAATTTTGTGTCTGGAAGAAGATCTTCTCTCCATTATTTAAAAGGAACAAACAAAACAGGCTCTTGTCCTTTTTTTTGTTATTCCCTTCTCGCTGCCTTTTCTTTTAGATCTGTAAAGCCTTTGTTTGCAGTGTAGTTTATTTTGAGAACAATATCTTAAAACACAAAAGGAGTCTGATAAGGAACATATGATGTGCATCATTTGAATCATGTTGTTTTCTTGTTGCCTAATGGCTTTTGAAAAGGATACTCAAACCTTCATTAAAACTTTAAGATGGCTCATCCTGTGTTGCATGTGGTTGGAGGTATCGAGTAGCAACATCAGTGAGAGTGTTTCTAAAAGCTTACATGGAGCTGTACAGATCTTGTTCATTACACCCTAAAGGACTACAGTCTCCTAAGCTAGACTCAATGTGCAGATGCGTCCATGCAGTTATTAAAAATTATAATATTGTTGTCTCAACTTGTCTGCCCCTTTTAATACCATTACTATGAATTTATTTGTAGGAGTTATCTAGTTTTATTTTCCAGTTCATATCTTACTGTATACAAGCAAAATACGATACAGTGATGGTTGGTGTCCCTAGATAATGACTGACAGTGAAATATAATGGTGCCTATATACAATTATGTTGTACATTTACAGTCAGTTTCTTGTATGAGCCAGTTGCTACGACGATGAACTATGGCACGTCACTTTAGCAGACTATAGGCCAGGTAGAGCTGTGCAGACCTGGTGGGGCCGCCAACTGAACACGGTCATACAAGAAAAAGTAGTGCTAGTAGCAAGTGTTTGCCATCATGCCCAGGAAGAGTACTGTTTCTAAATTGGAGGATGGTATGTTTTATCGTTATTGTTGGGAAACATGTTTCCTTGTGTGGGGACGCTTGCAACACAAGGTGTTTTTTGGATTGTTTCTGTTGCTGAAAATATTTTTAGCGCAGTTAATTGATTAAATAATGGATGTTTTAATTGTGGTAAATTGATCTTTTACGTTTTTGTGACTGACGTGAGTAAAAAAAGGTTTTTGGATTGTGCTGTTTTTCAGTTGGGATAGATATAGATGGAGATGTGAGTGACAGTGATGGTAAGTTGATATGTGCACATTTAGAAGAGCATGTAGATGAGGTGTGTGAGCGTGAACATAGTCTAATCTGTGTGTGAAAAAGAAACTGCTTCTGATACTTTGTGAAATTGATTGATTCTCTTTTTTAATTATAGAAGTGTATGTGTGTGGCTTTTGCAGTCCATTCATGTGCATATATGTGGATGCGAGTAAGGTATAAACACAAGCACAAAACCAGATTAAAGTATGCAAGTATGTCTCATATTTATTTAACATTAATGCTAAAACCACAGTGGTTTGATATTTTTTCCTTTATATGATAGGCCTGTACCTCACAACTGACATGTATAGGCAGTCGATGACTCGTGTTTTATCACAGCTTGTCTGAATGTGGTCCTGATAAAGCCAGCTTAGAACAAGTTCATAGGTTAGTGGTAAGCAGATAGCTCATCTACGAAAAGAAGCAAGAGCAACTTGAAAAGTAATGTTGGTGTCCACAAATATGTGGTGTCTTTGGAAGGAAAAGCTGATGTGTGTGTTTTCATTGCACAGATGACACCAATCAAAGGAGAGGGAACCGGAGACAGGCAGGTGGACGAGGGGGTGCTGCCGGCCGCAGGGGCAAAAAGCCAGCCAGTGACGATGAGGACGAGGAGGACGAGGAAGAAGAGGCTCCCAGGAACCGCAGGGGAGCCAACAAGAAGAAGCCGGCTAAGTCACGTGACAGCGACGATGAGAGCGAGGACGACTCCCCCAAGAAGAGGCGAGGAGCTGCAGCCAATAAGAAGAAAGGGGGTAAAGTAAAGCCGGAGAGTGACGAGGACAGTGAGGAAGACAAAGGGAAGAAGGGCGGAAGGAAAGGAGGCAAGAAGCAAAAAGAAGTGGAGAACAGCAAAGACAAGAAAACTGATGCAAAGGGAAAAGGCAAAGGGAAAGACAATGATGATGATAAAGACAAGAAGAAGAAAAAGAAGAAAGACAGCAGGTACTTTAGACACAAAGGTCAAACCTACGAGTCCGTCTTAGGGACACAAACATTAGAGAACGTCCATTCTACCTCATTTGGTCCATCAATAAATCCCACTTCATATATTAATGTTTCCTCACTTTACCTGACCTATCTCTACTTTTTCTACTGTTCCTGCTTCTCTATCGTTCTCTCGTTCGGTCCCCTTTAGCTCGTCTGATTCCAACTCAAACTCCGATAACGATGAAGAGGAGGAGTCCATGTCAGAGGGAGAAATGGCCAGACTGATGGAGGAGGTGGAGGAGAAGAAGAAGCTGATAGCCAATATGAGGAACAAACCCTGGAGAATGCATAGAAGACTCACACACCTTAAGTACGTCTGAGTTTCCTTTAAATAAATAGCTTTGGCCAACCACTTTTGAAAAAAAACATTCGGATAGTTCAAGCTACACTTGCTTGCCATAACATTGAACCTCTTTGCTTCTGTTAAGGGAAGCTCAAGCATTTGTGGATAAATTTGAAGGGGCTCTTGGCAAAGGAAAAGGCAGAAAGTGGTATGCCTACAAGGTCATGATGACCAAGGTGAGCAACTAATCTTCAATATCAAAAACAAATATTTGTATATGATGAGCTGGGATTAGTTTCTAAGCATTGTATTTATTTTTACCAGAAATGGATTAAGTTCCAGAGAGATTTTGATAACTTCAGTACGGCCTGCATACCATGGGAGCGGAAGATAAAAGAAGTGGAGAGTGAGTTCTTATTTTCAATGTCCCACTGCCTTTGCTGTAGCTTAATACTACCACCTTGTGGACAACAAACACATTGATTTCCCATGCTTCCAATAGGTCACTTTGGGTCCTCAGTAGCATCCTACTTTATCTTCCTCCGTTGGATGTACGGCATGAACCTTGTTCTCTTTGGTTTCACCTTTGGCCTGGTGGTTATTCCAGAGGTAATAGAACTAGATGTAGTGACAATTTTTTCAAAATGGAAATTTCGTAATGGCCTGCATTTGTCTGCTTAAAAAAAACATCTGAATGTCCAATAGAAAAACTCAAAGATGGTCCTACTATTCATCTTTGCTGTATTAATAATGCTGTGTTAAATTTCACACTTGTAGGTGCTGATGGGGCTGCCCTATGGGTCTATTCCCAGAAAGACGGTACCTAGAGCTGAGCAGTCCACAGCTCAAGACTACTCTGTCTTAACTGACTTTAATGTGAGTTATGAACTGCTAAATTAAAAATTATTAAAGTGTACAGTCATCATTATCATCATCATCATCATTATCATCGTCCTTATCATTGCCAAATACCAATTAATGTTTTGTTTTTGTTTTTTTTCTTCATCAGGGATATTGTAAATATTCTGTCCTGTTTTATGGCTACTACAATGACCAGCGAACCATCGGTTTGCTAAAATTCCGACTGCCGCTATCTTATCTCATGGTGGGAATCGGGACTTTTGGTTACAGCCTGATGGTGGTGATACGAACGTGAGCGGTTTGAATCTGGTTACACTAGGGAAGTAGCCCTGGAAAAACTGTTGATCATTGTAGGTCTAACGTTGTGAATGATTATATAAAAAATAATCCTTACATTGGTCGGTAATCTTGGCCTCATGATTCTACTATCATTTCTAGGATGGCAAAAAATGCAGATGTGGGAGGTGGCGATGGGGAAGATGGCGAGTTCACCTTTGCCTGGAAGATGTTTACCAGCTGGGATTACCTCATTGGCAACGCAGAGACTGCCGACAACAAATATGCCTCCATCACCACAAGCTTTAAGGTAACAATGAAGAAGCAACCTGGAGATAAAAGAGACAATTTGATCTAAGTTATTCAAATTTAAAATCCCATTCGAGGCTTAACAAATATAATTTTAGAAACTGCCTCTATCTCACCTGTTGTTTAATTTTGTTCTTTCAAACAATACAAGGAATCTGGTAACCAGCTATGCGTCTGATCTGACCTACATGACATTTTTAGTATAACCATAATTTCATGTTTACGAAACTATATAAAAAAAAGATTTATAGAGCCAATATTACAAATGCATAGATGTTCCTGTGCATTAAGAAATCTATAATCTGTTTTAAATCCTACAGTTTTTTAACCTTATTTGAGCGACAATGTGTTGTGAATGCAGGAGTCAATTGTTGACGAGCAAGAGAACCAGAAGGATGAGAACATCCACCTGAGACGGTTTCTGAGGGTGCTGGCAAACTTCATGATCATCTGCTGCCTGGGAGGCAGCGGCTACCTCATCTTCTTTGTGGTGAAGAGGTCTCAGGAATTTGCCAGCAGAGACGACCTTAGCTGGTATGAGAAAAATGAGGTAATGCACACAAGTAATCAAGAGCTCTGTCTCAGTGTCGTCCTACTTGGAATTATGCAGGATACGTGTTGTCACCTGTTTTATCTGTTCATCCAAATATGGTTTACAATTGATGTGTAAAAGCTAAACACATTTATGTTGGTATTGGCATGACTTGCATGGCAAGTATTAAAGTAACCACAACCTGACACCGTGTCTGTTTGAGCTCCTGTGCACTTTGTGTGTGTAGCTGGAGCTGATAATGTCACTGCTGGGCCTGGTGTGCCCTCCTCTGTTTGAGACCATTGCTGAGCTGGAGGAGTACCATCCTCGCATCGCCCTCAAGTGGCAGCTGGGACGCATCTTTGCCCTCTTCCTGGGAAACCTCTACACTTTCCTGTTTGCCTTGTTTGATGAGGTCAACAACAAGGTATCACTTACAATTTGGACCACATTAACACTAGCATTGCTGAGCAGTCTTTTCTTAAGGTTTGGAAGAGACTCGGATTATATAACTGATCAAGACAACAATGCTTGTATGACAGGCAAGCAAGTGGCTTTGTTTATTCTGATTTGAGAGCTGACATGTTTGATTTGTTGCCTTTGTAGTTAGAGGAGGAGGACTCCATAAAGAACGCCTCTCTGTGGGCCTTGAAGGAGTACTATGCTAACTGGACCTTCCACAACAATGACTCCGAGGCCACCGCACCCCCTATGGACCCCTCTGATGTCATCAGAGGACCCTGCTGGGAGACTGCTGTTGGCATAGTAATCACAATGTTATCCTGTCTGAGATTATATTAAGCATCTCTATGCTCTGAATTTAAATAGGAAAAATATACACGTTCATTTTTGTAAATAAGAGGGTGTAATTTACTATTCCAATATTTTTTTTTAATATATTCTAAATCTGAGGGTACTGTTTTCAAATGAAACAATAATGCAGAATATAGTACTATTAAAAATAATAAAAGCAGAGTAAAGAAAGAGTAGAAACCTCCTTAAAGTAACATGATTGATTCCATGCACGCTCATTAACCTACTTGCTCACATCTTTTCCCGTGTGGTGCTCCTCTTCCAGGAGTTTGTCAAGCTGACAGTGTCAGACATCCAAGTGACTTACCTGACCATACTCATTGGCGACTTTGCCAGGGCTGTCATAGTCCGGTTCCTCAACTACTGCTGGTGCTGGGACCTGGAGGCTGGCTATGTACGTTTGGCAATAGTGAAATGTGACATCCACCACGTTAAACTATATGTTTTTGTCATTGGCTAATAGTTGGTTTAATTGTGCTATCTCTCTCTTTCTCTCTCTCTCTCTCTCTCTCTCTCTCTCTCTCTCTCTCTCTCTCTAGCCATCCTATGGGGAGTTTGATATAAGTGGTAATGTTCTTGGTCTCGTCTTCAATCAAGGAATGATCTGGTAGGAAGTTTTTGGGAAATATGTCCATGTATTTTTTATGTTTATTTAGGAGACTGTGTGTGTGTGTCTGTGTGTGTGTGTGTGTCTGTGTGTGTGTGTGTGTGTGTGTGTGTGTGTGTGTCTGTGTGTCTGT
>JAVQJS010148438.1:0-15314 GCA_036024795.1 Galaxias rostratus | reverse complement strand
TCATATTCCATAACACACACACATACACACACACATACACACACACACACACACACACACCACACACACACACACACACGTACACACACATACAGTACACACGTACAAACACACAGTTACCACTCAAACTAAACAACGTAAAACTCATCCAAAGCAAGGTTATGCAGAGGTTCAAACACGTACCCACACAAAACATTGAATTTTGATGCTATCAGTATTTGCTTTTTTATAACCATCATGCTTTCAAGAAAATGAGTAATATTGGCTAAACGGAATTCTGCAAACAATCTATATACCCTAGAGGACAGTGCCAGTGAAGCCTTTTCGATTAGAAACTACTGCAATGGCGTGTTTGTGGAACGGCTGTAGTGCATATATTGATTCACACTCATTACACATGCATTTTACATAAACACACCTTTATGAGTTCCCTCTGTCACCTTGCATTGAATTACTTGATCACGGATAGCTGTGGTAATAGAGATCACAGCATGACACCTTTGCTGGCATCAAATGTATTACTACCCTATCGATGAAGCCGTGTGTGTGCATTAAACAGGTGTTAGGTATCAAGTGCTTTACGACAGTAGTACTCACACCTTCACTTACTTTCTTGAGATTGGGTTGTTTTTGCATTAAAAAGTTGTTATTCAGGTTGAGGTTGTTATTAGTTTCTCAAAATGAAGTTTGATGGATGCTTTATTTTTGGCCTTGTGCCAGTGGGCTGCTAATCAGATATACTGGTGGTAAGCACTGAGAGTAAAACACAAATCTGGGCTCATTTAAATTCAGCTCACTGAATGTTTCACAACCCTCAAAAAATCATAGTATGATAGTATCATACTAACAAAATAGGTATTTTATATGTAAAAATCTGATATTCTGTTCTGTAAGCATGCCACCCATCCCCTCCTTTTCAAAGGAAAATACAAAAGCGCCACGCCTAAAAGACAAAAACGTAATGCATGAATGACGGTGGTGTTTTCAGAAAGTGCTTTCCTCTGCTGCATTGCATTCCTAGCAGACGTATTAATCAAAGGAGTTTGGCTCCAAGGCGTATTGTGACGAACACAATACAAAGCCCCTGTTCCCAAACACAAAAGTGTTCCCTGGGCTGCTCAAGGCGTCACACCCAATGAATGCCACAGACAGATATGCTCAGCTGACTGTACGTCTGCCGCTAGTCTGGTGTGAAGATATCCTTCGGGGAGACACAGGGACAGAAGTTTGGCTCTGTGGACAAAGTGTGAAATGTTTTTTTTCCTGGTCTTTTATCAGTGCGTTCTGCACAGACACTGCAGTCAACATGTTTTGAGAAGATAATATTGCAGGTTGTTTGCCTTAAAATATAGAAAGGAAAAAGTCTGTAGCTGAAGCGGAGTTCAAAGCTCCTTCATAACAATCACACCCAGTTTGAAAATGTTGTCAAGTCAATGTTGAATCAATTTTGAGTCCTGTTGACCATACCCCGTTCCATATTAAGTTGTTCAGTGCCTTAAGTCAAGGCAAATGTTAAGACAAATCAGTCATTCTTGAGGATGTTGAGTTTTTTGTATAGCTCTTCGTGTACATATAGGAACAACAGAAATGGGACAATCAGTGGAACTAATTCAGGCTGGCAACTCAGTCTTCAGTATTTATCCATGTCACATGCATTAACTAATCACACATGCTTACTAGTTGAACGCGGTCTTTGTTAGTGTCAGTTCTCTCTCCACAATGGCTCCTACAGGGCTCCATTGCTGGTTGCTGCACCACACTGGCTGTTACAACTTCATCAATGCTCCGCTGCACACACTATGCTCCTGTTGGAGCATAGCACCCACCTCCACCTCCACCCCAGTCTCCACCTACTTTGGATCTGTTGCTTATTATCTGTGCATGGACTCGGTAGATATTGGCTTCCGACCCAAGGGTTCACTCTGTGTTGGACATGACCATGGGCAGGAAAGGAATTCATATGAGCAGATCCCTGACGCCAAACTGCACTATATTACCATGTTATTGCAATAAACAGTCGTACATAGGTACGTTGTCCAAGCAAAAACACATATATTTTATGCTGAACGTATCAAAGTGGATTCAACAGAGGCAAACAGTAGAAACTTACAGTTTCCCATGCTTGCGCCATGAAAGCCATGTATTGCGTTACATATGCTGCTTAGAGTCTGTCATTTGGCCATAGAAAAAAAACACAATACCCACGGCAATTAACAGTGTTGATGAAAGAGAAAAGGATGAGTCAGTTTGTTCAACCTCAGTTAGTAGAAAGACAGAGGGCCAGGTCTGCTTGGCTGTGAGCTAGATTGACCAGTGACAGGAATATTGCCTATTTCAGTCTTTATACATAGCAGACATTTCCAACTCTGGCCTAAGTGTCCTATAGCAACGCCCCAACACTGGCTGCTGCTGTAGAAGATGACTGTGATGTTTTACTGTCCAGCCTGTCTTATCCACCTTAAAGTCGGCAGTTTCTTACATCATGCGCTGGCTGTGTTTGGTAGCTTTTCTTTCGTCTCATACATCATCATTCTATGCTTTTTTACCACGAGATTTCTGAGATGACATCAGCATAACTGTCACGGTGCTCTGCAGGTCCTGTGCACAGAGCAGCATTCAAGGGAAGTAGGTATGAAATCCTCTTATCCAAACCCGAGCAGGATCCCTTCTCTGATGTCACATTGCTCATTCTACCTTATAACCACCTCACCGTAATGCCAAGCGTCTGATTCAATCAGCCGGTTAGCTGCATGACATGATAGAATCGCAGATATTTTCCGTTTCACTACTTTTTCAGGGGGATGGAAATCCTGCCTTAGAGAGCAACAGAATAGCATTTGTCAGAGGGAAAGGCCAGTTTGAGTTCAAATAAGCTTTCCAAATGGTTTCATTGATTGTAGCCCATGTTGCATTTAGCCCATGTAGGGTGGGTTGGCCTTTACTGTGACTCCATCACCATTGTGCTGTCACTGCACCTGTCACCAGTAGACTCCAATCACAAGATTTTGCGTACAGTGTGACATTTTGTCTGGGATATTGTCAACACCAAAAAAAGACATGCAATGACATTTTGAAAGTATAACCATGTGTAACTAATCACTTAAAAATGAAGTCTGCTGTTTCATCCATGATGGATTGTTGGTGTTAAAAAATTGCAACAAATAAAAGAAGCAGTAAATCACAGGATCTTTTGAAACGTTTTGAGGAGAACCCCGTAGCTTTGATTGAATGACCAAATAACAAAACAGACTTGTCCAACTGAGACTTCAATGTGCTTCCGTCATGTGATACTGCTGCCCTGTGATACTGCTGTTCTGTGCTACTGATGTCATGTGATACTTCTGTCCTGTGATACTGCTGCCCTGTGATACTGCTGTCCTGTGAAACTGCTGTCCTGTGATACTGCTGCCCTGTGATACTGCTGTCATATGATACTGCTGCCCTGTGATACTGCTGTCATGTGATACTGCTGCCCTGTGATACTGCTGTCATGTGATATTGCTGCCCTGTGATACTGCTGTCATGTGATACTGCTGCCCTGTGATACTGCTGTCCTGTGATACTGCTGTCCTGTGATGCGTCTGACAAAATAATACTCTGTGGAGTGTAACTGCATTTTTGCATTGTTTTTCAACCTTTAGTGTGAAGATTGCACACACCACTTTGAGCACATCGCTAAGACAAACAGTTTAAATACATAAAAAACAAATTGACTTCACAAGAAGAGTTTGACATATATTCACTCAAAAACAGTATGAAACACTATTTGTCATATGCCTCACACATATTCTAATTTATCCAAGTCACTGGCATTATGGTTGACTGCTGCTTTGAGCGAACAAGAACATTGTGCATAAACACACAACCAGACAGACAGGTCTTCTGTAGCCATCAATTCCCATCAGAGGAATGGGCTACAGACACCCTTTCTTGCTCAGCCACTTGTTCTTTTCCTACCTGCACCAGAACTAATGTCTCCCCAGTGCTGAGGCTACGCTCCACTGCAGCCAATCCATAATTAGCCTGTCAGCTATGTAAGCCTCAGCTCCAACTTCAATTCAATTAAAACATTTTGCAAAGACACCACGATGGCTTTACCAAAATTAAGCTTTTCCTGATTAATTTGATAGTTATATACATTTGATAGATGCTTGCCATGTGCTTGAAAAGATCTTCTTTAACTTGTGGAAGCATCTCCTCAGGTGCGTTCGCAGTGTGTTGAATGCCCTCCACATTGCTCCCTCCTTTCCAGTTTGAGCTCACGTCTATCTGTCTTTCCCATTGTGTGGAATCACTTTGCCGTTCTTACAATGGGGATTAGACATTAGGCGATGCCGAGAAAAGGTGTGCGCACCATCTGGGGGAAGCTTATGCAAGCTTCTTCCTCACCCACACTCAGCCCTTTTGTCTCCGTGACGACGGTGCCGGGTTTTCACGCCCCCACTACTGCTCCCTTACCACGACAGCCTTATGATTGCCACCAAGCGCCGCCGCCTCTTCACAACTGTCGCACGAAGCGGGCGTCAAGGCACTGTCATGGGAAAATGGTCAGGTGTAAACCAGTAGGGGGTGGGGGTTTAGCGGGCTGGGGGCTGAATCAGGACAGCCATCAGGGTTGGTTGGTGGTGGAGGGTGAAGTGGGAGGGAGGAGGGGCTGGGACAACAGGCATAGAGGCAAAATTATCCAGAGAAAACAAAGTCAATGAGGCGTGAAGGAGGCTCTCCTCTCCAGTGCTCTGTGCCGCGTGCGGCGGGCAATGGTGGCGCCGAATCATTTTATTGTTGCCAGCACTCCAGGGGGAACAAGGGGGTAGGAAATGACTGCCTGCCTACGGGGGTGTCAGCTGAGAGAAGGGGAGGGGGTTTGGTTGTGGGACCTGCAATAGTGAAAAAGGATTCGATGAGGATGTGTTCTCTCCCTGGTTGGCTATTGATTGGAGCGGCTCTCAAGTGTAATCGCAGGATCAGAGAAGGGGATGGGGGTGAAGGGAGGGGAGGTGGCTATTCCTTGCTTCCATGTGAATAGACTAAAGCTTTCGAGGTGGCAACATTTTGAAGCATCGGCCACTGAATATCCAAGGTCTAGGTTTAAAAACAATTACCTGTGCCTGGAGTCCATTTGGGACAGGTGTCAGGTGAGCATGTTAAACATGAGAATATGTTATCTTTAGATCAGAGCCATTACAGCAAGGATGACTTGATTGATTAGCCTTGGGGTTGAGAGGGGATGCTGACACTCCTAATGGGGTAATAATCAGAGGGGGCATGCTGCAGAGCCAGAAAACAAAAATACCTTCTTTATTGCAGTACATGCATCTAAACAATACTATAACAGTACATTGACTAACACTGTAATTCAAACAGAAGCTTTGTAAAAATAAAAAAATAGATCCCTAACCATGAAAGCACATTCATAAACACCACTTGAGAATCCATGAAAATGATTGCAGTGGTTCTGTCAACCGCCATTTAAGAGCTAAATGAGCTGGAGATATTGAGGGCTCTTAAGACAAAAACCAAAGCCTCTGGGTAGTTTATCTGCTCATCATCATTACTATTTTGATTACTCTCACCTTTGGGGCCTGGGGGGAAAGATGGGCTTAATGACCTCCATAGGGACTGTTGGGCAGCCTTGGTAGCTGTTTGCTGAGCTCATTACTTACTAGGAATAAAAAGGGCTAGGAGAAAATCGGACAATTTTACATTGTTGAAGTAAATATTTTCCCTCATAAACCTCATCGCTTTTGTAATCCTATAATGATTTTATTTCTTCATAAATGATTATGAGTTTTGTTTACATTTTAATTAAAGTAAACACACACTCAACAAACAGGTTAACCAACTATGTGGCCAAAGAGAGTGTAACCTAACCAAACTAATACACAATCTAAGACTAACCCAAAACCAGACAAATACACAATATGAGAATAACCCAAAACCAGACCAATGCACAATATGAGAATAACCCAAAACCAAACTAATACACAATTGGAGACTAACCCAAAACCAAACTAATGACAGGGTGCCTGCCTAATCATCACCTGCACAGGCAATTGTATGACTTGGTTGAAGCGCCTCTAAAGACAAGTTATTGACTTTTCTAAGGTTAATTTTCAACAAATTGAAAGCAGCAAATGAGTGGATGTGTGACTGTCGAGAGTGGGAACCTTCAACAAATGGAACATGGCAAAATTAGGGGCGACTCGTTGCCCTTTTTTAGACTCGGTCTCTCTTTCAAAGTAGGCTTATTTAACCAAACTGAGGGTAGGTCAAACGGCCACACAGACTACTACCTGAGCACGTTAGCATGTTAAGTGAAGAATGAGGACATAAAAAACCCCAGCTGTGTCCTTTATCCCACTATGATGAATAAGACGCTCAAGGGAAAAGCAATGGTGGCCTAAAGTGAACTGAAAAGGAAACTCATACCCCAAGGTTAACAGAGAGCAGACACTAATGCACTTTTTGCTGGTGATAGAGCCGAGGCTGGAGCACAGTGGAGTCTCCATGGTCCACGTCAAAAGCCTCTCCACGTGGCCACTTCAGCAGACAGGAGGGCCTAGGGTCCATGTCACCACCATGCCGAGGCTTGACCTTTGATCTGTGAGAGCAGTTACAGCTCGCCCAGGGCCACAGCGGCGAGATTTAAAAACCAAAGGAGGACAACACTGATCGTCTTTCCCTCCAGACAAAAACGCAACGTGTTGAGGTTCAAATATTTCTCCCTGTCTGTTTCCTTCGAAGAAATCGCCAGAGAGCGTTTGAAATCATGAAAGATTATGAGTGTTTAGCATGTAATGGAATAGTAGTCTTTAGAATAACTTACACCTTGGGTTTCTTATTGTTTTTCATGATACTATGTTTTCCTATTATGGAATATAATTGAGTTTTTAACCTTCCTTATATCGTCTCGTCTAAGTTTCCCCCACCCATTGTGGTGGCATTTTAGGGCCTTACACATGATGCAGTAATCATGATAACCCAGACTGCAGGACAACAAAATACTGTCTGTGACCGATGCCATTCCGTTTCCAAACAGACATGGCCACGTTTGTTACAGTGCTGCATGGCAAACACTGTCCAGTAGACACTTTCTGAAAACATTGGCCTTTGTTAAGGGAGTGCCGACAGTAAAAGGAGAGGTATCTATTTCACTTCAGGCTCAATGAAAGTCCCAGAGCACATAAAAAGGCAGGCTAATATCCCCCCATTTGCAGCAGCCAGGGGAAAACAATCAACTCAATTACTGGCCATTAAAATAAGATAATTGTACAAGAGCATCCTACAAGTTCTTTCTCACTATTTAGGCTGGTACTATACACAGTCTAGCATTCTTACAACTTCTCAAATATGCAATAATGTGTTTTGTTTCAGTGCAGGATATATTTTTAAGAGAGCAGATGAAAAAGATTAAAACAATTGTAAATGTCGATACTATTTTCTTGTTTAAAAGCAAATTATATTCAAGGTAATCCAGCATTTGTAATTGCTGTTGCATTTTTAAAACATTTTTTCAAATTTGCATTGAACCTAATCATAAAGCTTAATAAAAGAAACAAATAAGTTGCCTTGAAAACATTCAGAAAGACATACATTAGGAAAAATTCCAATCGTAAAACACATTTTTAGACTTGACCTTTATGTTTCATACTATGCTCAAAATAAAATAAAACTAAAATCTGTCAGCATTGAGACCATAATGAAACAAAGTTCTATTCAGGCGTTGATGGTCTACATGTTTAGTCCACGAAGGCTAGCTGATAAATACCCAAATACAAATAGCACATGTGTATAACGTTATGTCTTTGGGAATAATAATATATTATATGAAACAAATATGTGTTCATTTTGAAGAAACTATTGTCAGCGTTGCTGGTGCTTGTGTCCTCTGGCCTCAAACTCAACCAGCCACAAAAGGAGACGAATAAGGAACCATACATAGCTCCTCTACAAGAAAATAGTCAACAAATATTTTAAACATTAAATCTCCTCTTAATTGCTTTTGAGACTGGTTCAGACTATAAATGCAATTGTTTGTTGACAATGTGCCAGGTACAAGAAAATGACAGCGGAATCTTCCCTTGCGATATACATTTTGCATGTGCTTTCTAATGCTTTTAATTGTTATGTTTCTTGATTTTAGAGCCGCTGGCTAAATGACAATCAAGCTCAGCACTCGCTCCAAAGCTGTTATCGGCTGTCTCAACCAATCACATTCTGTCTGTTTAGCACACGAAAGCCAGTGTGGGAAGCCAGAAGTCAGCACTTCCTGCAGCACGAGGAGTTATTTTTGGAGTTGAGAAAAAAAAGCATGGCATATTATATTTCAGACTGCATAAGAGGGACAGGTCGGAGAGGAAGAGAAAGAGCTGGCCATACACAGCATATCAGCGTGCAAGAAGGCTTTGAAAGGCTAGAAAAGGAGAGAAGGAAGGAAAGATGCTGGAGGAGCAGGGAGGTTCAGTGGGACAAGCAGTCACACATGGCTTGCCTCCTCTCTGGGCGTATCATTCAACTTACAGGGGGAAAATGACAGTACCAGTCCCCTAAGGGCCGCAGTGACTTTCTTAGCCACTTTAATGAACTGGGGGAGTGTAATTGCTTGGCCTGTGCTCCTGTCAGCGTGTTAATTAGATACAGGGCTGGATCAGAGCTGGCCACTTCGTAAATGGTCTACTGTCCAGTGCGCCTTCTCAACATGTGCACATAAGCATATTCTCTGCAAACAATGTTTGATGTATTGCCAGAGAGCAATCTGACGGCCACAGGATAGGGACGATTTCTTCATTTGACTTAAGGCTCCTGTGATATTGCAGTAAATCCTTGTATGAAGTTTTCTTTAAATTGTACACGCACATGTGTGAATGCTACAATACAAAGTAGGCTGGCTCTCATTTACTCACTGGCCACTGACTCAGGAGAAGATATTACCTAAATTGTATGCCAACGTTAACTGTCTAGATATTTTAAAACAGGTTTAATACAATTTTAGAATAGGGTTTCACATAATTATTAAAAAAATGCTTGCAGTTGTAAAATGCTTGCTGTACCTTTTACCATGGAGGATATATTCATCCCCTTTACACCCCCAGAAAATCCAATCAAGGGGCATGCACGAGGAAGGGTGGAACTGTTTATTCACCCCCAAGATAGAGGATATAATAACCACTCTGACACAACTTTTTTACCAAAATGAAACTAAGCTCCTGAATAATTCATGAGCTCTCGGTTCTGTGCCACCTACTCAGCACGTAGCTGGAGGAAACTAGAGGCTGGCACTGATGAGTGGGAAAAAACATCTTCAGTAGCTCCCTCCTTTTACAATGTTCTGGATCACATACCATATACCTTCATTGCATATCATCGTTTCACATTGAATCTCTTAGTGCAGGCACTACCCATGGACTGACAAACATTGGGTTTTAATTTCCATGTGGTACAGGTCTGGACACAGCCTCCCTGCGAGTTTCCAGTGGAAAAGATCTTCTGTATAAGCATCTTGATTATAGGACGATGCCACTGTGTGTTTTGAACAATTGGAAACTGAACAGAGGAAAATTGGACACCGCAGTGGGTTGAAGCTATTTTAGGTTGACTCTGGGCACAGCCCCACTTCAGAACTAAACGAAAGCTTTTCCTGATTATTGTTCAAATTGCTCATGACAAACCTAAAGCCCATACTCCCCTTTTTTATGTAACATCAATGAATTGTGGCAAGAATACTAGCTGAAGATGCTATGGCTCAGAGGTGGGGAAGGGAAGGTGGGAAAATAGAGGGTAAAATGACTCTTGCTTCAAGCTAGTGGAGCGCGGGGTATTGTTCTAGGTGAAAGTATAAAGGGTGTTGCTGGTGGTGCTGCTGGGTGAGCAGGGCCATGTCTTAATCCATTTCCAGAGAAGCCTCCACAAGCCTGGCTGCCCTTGAGCCTGCTGCTCTCCACGCTGGGCGCGAAAATGAAAGACGACAGGTCGAGGGCAAGAGGCCCGCTGTGTGGGAAGGCTAATCGCCACCCCACCTCTTCCGACTCTCACCACCCTACTTCCTTTTCCTTTAAAGGGATACTACCCCAGCCGAGAAACCTCCTCTGTGTCCCGTCAGCGTTTCATAAAACGTCTAGATCGAACACCATCTCAGTGGCAACAGTCTAATAGGAATGAGTGTTTGTTCATGAAAGCCTAGTAACTATTCATCCATCTAACTTTACAATTACCTCTGTAGCTATGTAACTACACTCTGTATACATATGATTTTAATGTATCAGTAAAGCATTTTTTTTATTATTATTGTCCTTGAACTCAGGTGGCAGACATGAAATATTAAGAACATAAGTAAAAACAAGCCTTTACAGCAATTTTGCTTGGTAATGACAATTATGTCTAATGGTGATTTGAATACTGCCCTGAAACCTCTTCAGGGACAAGATAGGTCCCACACAGATAACAACATTGGTCACATCATCTCAGAACAGATGTTTAGAGGGTCTTGCATTTAGTTGTTTCTTTTGATCCCAAATATGAGAGCTAAGGCCAACTTCTGTGCCTGGCCATGATATACAATGTACTATACATGGTATACTATACCCAGTTGATGGGGCCTTCTGATGACTTATGGGCCATTTGGCAGAGGCAACCCCCTTCTCTTGCAATCGGCTCACTCATGTGGATCTCACTTCGCATAATAGCATTTGCAGGACAAAAAAGGAATTATCATCATCATACACACATAAAGTATAGTCCATCAGGGAAGAGGCATTTTCAAATTAACATATTGCAATAGCACCCATTCTCGCATCACAAATATCGGACGAGCCGACGTAAGTGTGCTGGCATGTTTGCCTGAGACAAAATCCCGGACACTCACAGATGGATTTCTTAGAATTGTGTTCACAACTTGGTCCCTTTTGAACGAGGGTCCAAGTGGGTTGTGTTGTCTTCAGGGCATGGTGCAAGTCACATCATGATCCCGTGATAGGCCCAATAACATCCCTCAGTACACATTCAAACAAACATGTCGTAATTAAAAAAGCAAGCCCGAGCAAAGACAACGCTTCAGCTACAGCCCCTCCAACAAGCATCAAGCTCAATGTCCCGTGAAACAACTGCTGATGCTTGGGTTCCCAATCAATCATAAACATTCCTTGTTTCATTTCTTAATCCCACATAAACTCTAATTGAGCATGGTAATGGTATTGTGACGGACCTTGTGCGCGGGGCTCATTTAATATGACTTTCCTTTTTAGCAGGCAGGCTGCGGTCCCACGTGATGTTTGGAGCAGGGGGGAGTGGGGAACGCTGAGAAGCCCCGTGCCTCGTTGCAAAAAGACTCGCAGTGTTTCTCAGTCACATTGAGTGACAGCTTCCGCAGTGGCTCACCCAGAGGAGCCAGCCCCATCCTGCATGCAAACTGCTGGAGCTGTCCTTCCACATCTGTCTGTTTCTGTCTCACACGCAGCATCGTACACTAGTTACCCCCCGCATGTGAGGGAGAGTGGGCCGTGGCTTTCCCTGCGTTTCACTGTCCCTTTCCATGATCTCATGAGCAGTGACACTGATGTGATCCTCCAGTCACTCTGATTTGCCAAGGCCTCAGTGAAGAGCAGGTCATCTGGCTGGCAGCAGGGCTAGATGTAGTAACAGCTGGTCAGCTCATAGTATAGAGGGGTTACTCATCTACGAGATGATCAAGTGGAATGCAGAGCCCATCCGTTTGCAACTGTGGTCGTGTGCATCATCCAACAGCATGTATTTATGCTGGCAGCTGTTGTATGTGTGGGCATTAATGCCCAGGTGAAAGCTGTCTTAGGGTTTCTGGAGGGTATGAGTTAAATAAACAGTTTGCTTCTGTGGCTACACCCATAGCAATTTTTGATGCTGATGCGTTAACTCGACTAACATTTGTGAAGCGGTTAGAACATGGATGTGCATGTAATGTGGATTCTATTTACAATGGCTCATTGGTCTGATGGCCAACTCTATCACTCGAGGGTACCACGTAACCCTGAGCAACATTATACTAAGTATAGAAAATGCCATATAATTTTGCTGATTATGTAACCATGGTATTAAAAAAAGCCCAACGTTCTTAATTTGGTACAGCACTGCTTCCAAATGGTTTGTAAGACATCTTGTTTGGCTCAGTAATGGACGTCATTAGGCGCTTCAACGTTCCAATCCTTTCAGAGCGGCACTAAATTGAACAAAGCAATGCTATGCGAAGGATGATGAATAGCTCATGAACCCCCTTTGTCTAACAAACAGAACGAGGCCCATATATTCTACTTTGGAGATGTGTTTGTTTTGTGGGACCAGGGAATATGCTCCGAATGGTCCGTTGAGTCTCGCCTGTTAAAAAGAAATCTGTTTTGGTTTCAATTCCACCCTGGGTAACATGATTGTCATTCTGAGTGATGTTTTGTTGCACCTCGGAAAGCGTGATTGAGTGATAGTCTACCAGTATGTGATTTCAACAGCTATATTTGTCTTCTGGAAACCATAAATGGCATATTATGCCTCGGGATTGTTAGATTTGTAAATTAACCAGCCAGTGAAACAAGACTAAAGTTTATTACAATACGCATAAAACTATTGGTTTAATCAGTGGTTTAAGTCTCTGGTGCACAGAATGGACCGTGTACCAAATCTATTCACAGGAGCAGCTTCAAAAAGCAGGACGTGTTTTTGTTTTAGACTTGAGACAGCGTCTTTGTTTCACATGAATTAAAGACCAGGAAGGAGAGAGGTATTTCCCACTGCAGACTGGACTCCATTTTACTAAAGCCTCTCATCCATCCAGGCTGGCAAATGGCACCAGCCTCTCATATACAAGAACACGAAGACCTGGGTAACATACAGAACTACACATACAAACCAATTAAATTTATGTAGAGCCCATGCACACAGTCATAGAAAAAAATTCACATGCTATATGCTCTTTATTAATCACCTAATTTCAGCACCACCATGTGTGGGCACTTTTCTGTAAACGACTTTTTCTACCATCTCTCTTGCTCTCTCTCACAAAACTATGTCATTACATTCCAGCACCATGGACAGCTCACCACAGTGTCAGTGTAGTACAGAATCACACCCCTATCTTTCCCACACAGTGGCCATCATCACTCTTACAGTAATGGGTGGCCACCGGGAGTAGGCATGTCTGGACTTGTGATACCTACTTCAGCTTACCGATGCTGTCAGAGGGGAAGGGGGGTGAAGAGTCACTTGACCGGTTGGTTAACAGTGGCATTGTTTATGCAGCTGTGTTGTGTCATAAGCTCTCTCTGTGTTGCACTGGAATGAGTGCCAGGCAATGAAACTATAGGTATTTTGTCCTGAATTCAAAGGAATACAGGAATGCTGACTTACTAAGAAAAATGCAAATTCCAGATTGAAAGTGTCAACTGATAAATTGTTTTATTTGTAGTTTTGACACGCAAAGGGCTCATTTAAGCTAAGCTCTCCACCCCCCTCCAGATAAAAAGCTTTTCTATTCATTTTGTTGATCTATTTGAACAAGCCCTATCAAAAAAATGAAACATTCAGTATTATTCCTCGGAGCCCCTTCAAACCTTTGACCTTTACAGGAACGACAGTGATATGGGAAATACAGGGGCATTGTAGCATGGGGGTAGTTCCATATTTCCCATGGTAATATTCCAAGTGCAATATTGAAAGACATTTGGGAATTCCATTGCTTTTATTGTCACATCAGGATATTATTTCCACATGGACACCAATCCCTTGGCCGACTGCCATGCGTATATGTGCATGTGTGTATTTGTGTACATGAAAGACTAGAATCTCTGCGTTAGTGTTTTACAAACACGAAAACGTGCGTTTAGTGCGTGCCTGAGAAACAAAGTGTGTTAGTGAGTGGTGCTTCCATTCTTGGTGTGTTTCTATTAGCGTATAGCTGTGTAAGTGATAGACCAGGAGAGAGGACGTAAGCACATCCAGGAGTGTTTGATATCACTGCTCTCTCTCTATGACACCTCAGTCCCTGTTCCGGAACTGTTCTCAGGACATCAACACATCCCATTCCTCTCTGATGCCACCTACATCCCCCTATCATCTAAATTTTCTTTATGAGCAGTATCTGGCTACAGTAGAAGATTTACAAGGATCACGGCAAAGTCACCAGCACACAGAATGAATTAGTTAGGGAAAAAAACAAGCAAATCCTAAGTGTCTGCAATATGAGTCATGAAACTGTTGAAAATAAACAAAGCACACCTTATAAAGTGACAGTATCACAAGAAAATCTGTGTTTAACAGATTTTTGTGAAAAAACCTACATCAACAGTTGAATAATCCTGAAGGTCACAGCTACAAAAATGTAGGTGCATAGAAGCATTGATTCTTCTGACTCACGAATGCACCTATACGTGTTACCATGGATACCTCTGGGAAGGTTATGATCCTTATAAAACAGCAAAGAAAAAAGCACATAATGTGACAAGAAAATCCTTTGAAAAACAGACAATAACTGCAAGGGAGACGTCTAACAACCTACGTTCAAATGGATGCTCTGTCTGAAAGAATGGATCAGCTGTTTAGAACAAAACACAACTATAGTTGACATAGTTCATGGTCAACTTGGGCTATGTTGTGGCAATGTTTCCTATAAAATTACATTTATACAACTCTAGTGGCATCGAGATAAAATGACCTCCAACATATAGTCTGTTGTATAACTCTAACTGCGAAAAGGACTGTTGAATGTTAATGTAACTGAGTTCAACATGATACATTTTATCCATCAATGACATTTAATTCAATGTGACAATCAAGTGCTAATACTTGATCCCTATCACATTTCAACCTATGAGTATTTGCTCATGAAAAATGAGCTTTCAGACACAAATGTGGGCGTGTATTGTAATAAACTCTGAGTAAAGTAAAGTAAGCACTTTAGCACTCTCCAGTACTTACTTTCATGGTTCATGACCAGTTAAGGGGAAACCGTGGAAAAGGTTGCAGTCTATGCTAGCACGAGGGACAAAAGTCCACAAGACAATTACTCCCTTTTTCCTACCAGACCCTTTCCGGCATCTGCCAGGTAGCCTGCACACCCACAAAGAAAGAGTCACCAGTCTTTATTCAAAAGGTTTGTATTGTATAAGCGTTAATTGAGTTCATTGAATAATTACTCACTCTCTAAGACGCTTTTAAAACGCAAGCTATATTATGAGTCATTGTCAGTGGATTGTCATACAAATGGGATCTCTGAGACCCTGTATTACTCATAGTGGTATAAAAAAGGATCCAACATCGAATTGTTGGTTGTTTTGTGATCGTATTTGTGGAAGAAAAGG
>JAVQJS010148417.1:0-12353 GCA_036024795.1 Galaxias rostratus | reverse complement strand
TTTCACCAGAGCTACAGTATTGTTGCATATTTGACACATTGGTCTGGTAGGTAGGATGGAGGCATATTTCTCTGTCCATTCCTTATTGAAACGCCGATTTTCACTGTCCACTTTTATTTCACCAGCCAACTTGGTGCATGCTATAATTGTGAAATGAGATTCACATTCGGTGTTAACGAACAACAGATATCGATCGATGTGCGGTTAGCTTACGAGTGAACTGCTGCTGCGCCCGCAACAGCCAATCAGCGGGTCGTTGTCATAGTAGGATCGAAATGGACATTAACGACTATGGATATATTTTCACTAAAAACAGCAAATAACTATGACTTGCGTTAGTGGTAGCTCAGAGATTAATACAAATAATAATGATATGATTTTTTTGGTCAATGTTTAAAAAAAAAAATCTAAAGACTTTTTTTTTTTTTTACTACAATTCATCCTGGGTCCACACGGAGACGTCTTGCGGTCCGGACGTGGACCGCGGTCCGCCTATTGGGGACCCCTGCTTTATGGAGTAGCGCTTTAGGGCTTTTGTACGCCAGTGTAAAAAGTAACGTGAAAAGTTGCATTAGATGATTTGACATTTAATGCTGCCAAATTCGGTTGCACAGGATTGTAAGGACATTCTTCATTCCGAATCTAGATCCCTAACCTACAAACCACTTTTAATCAGAAACGGAATGTTTTTATATGAGCAGTGTTGGTTAGTACATTTCTACCCAACCTCTGAAAATATGCGGTCTGTTGTTGGATATGGGTATGTTTCGTGAACTGCAACCCTCTCAATAACTGTTTTTCTATACATCAGAGTGGTCCGGTATCCGTTCTTTCCTCCCAGACGAAGAGATAGAGAGCAGAATCATTGGGGGAGTGGAGGCTTGGCCCCACTCTTGGCCATGGGATGTGTCTCTATGGTTCTCTGGTGTGCCAGCCTGTGGCGGATCTGTCATGTCTTCTTTGTGGGTAATCACTGCTGCACACTGCTTTGCACGGTGAGACCTTTAATCCTTCAGACAGTTTAATATTGAACAAATTGGTAACCACTCACGCGTTCTTGATAGACCTATAGTTTGTCTTGCAAGTAGAAGTTGTGCAAGTTAGCTGTTAATCAAAACATTTCCGTTTTAGCTATCTGGCACCACTGCCTATCTGTCTTGAGTCCATCTGACTCAGTTTTGTGGTCAGCTAGACTAGATGGTTTGTTTTGTGTTATAGGTACAATCAGGTGTCGTACTGGAGTGCACAGGTGGGGAAACATAATATTGATGTTCCTAATGAGTCTGGTCAGCAGGTTAGTTGGTGGCATACATGCGCAAACACATGCAGACAAACATGCTACCATACCATGGTCAGGATACATTAATCATGTCTGTGTTTTTAGGTAGTGTCAATTCTAAAGATCTTTATCAACGAGAATTACAGCCCTGTGACAAAGATAAACGATGTGGCTTTGTTGAAGCTGGCCACCTCCCTTCAGTTCAGCTATACCATTAAACCCATAGAGATATGGATGAATCCACTGGACCCTGGGATGATGTGTACTGTCACTGGCTGGGGATCCACCAGAGAGAGTGAGGGGAATGTCTACTAAATTATTTGAAACAAATCTGAATTTGAGTACATGATACAAGATAAGATTCCGTGTTTCTGTTCCCTTCTTCGTTTCAGATGGGCCCAGGGCTCAAGTGCTCCAAGAGGTGAATGTCACTATCATGTCCATAGACGTTTGTAACCAAGGCTACACTGGACAGATCCTTCCCTCCATGCTCTGTGCTGGGGAGCTTGAAGGTGGAGCAGATGCCTGTCAGGTAAAATCAAGGTCTCCCATCTGTTGTGGTCACTTCTACAAGTCATCTATTTGGTTCTGAAACAGCAGCTTTTTTTGTCATAGTTAAAAAATAAAATAAAAAAAAGAGTGTATCACCATGGTTGTCCCACGGTGTCTCCCAGGGTGACTCTGGCGGGCCTCTGTCCTGCTTCACTGGCAGCAAGTATGAGCTGGCCGGCTTGGTCAGCTGGGGAGTGGGATGTGGCAGGGCCTTGAAGCCTGGGGTTTACACAAAAATACAGGACCAAATTGACTGGATTACAGACATTGTGGCAGGTAAGAGAATTAAGGTTACGATTGCCAAGAAGTGTCACTGCGGCTTTAAAATCTTGTGAACGGTACCTTTTATTTTTGAGTTTTGAAATTTGTGTTTTTGGCAGGTGACGATCGTAACGCTAGAGTTTATGCAAACCATGAACTTTCTGGTAATTGCTCATTTCTTTTACATTCCAAATGTGCTCTGCCTCATTTGAATGAACATCTCTTATTTATAAATCACTGTTCATGCACTGTGGTCGCCACTTGTCTTATTGCCAGAGACTTCAAAGAGCTGTGGTGCACCTGAGATTGCTCCTTGCAGGCTGGGATTGGACAAGGCAGGATTAACTCAGTCTGAGAAGGGAGAGGTGCATGTTCTAAACATAACTGAAGCATGTCCCTACTCCTGGCCCTGGCAGGTCAGCCTCCAGGCCAGTGGCCAACACTTCTGCAGCGGCACCTTGATTCACCAGAGCTGGGTACTGGTACCGCGGCATTGCAGTTTCAAGTGAGTACGCTGGGTTGTTGCCCCTACTGTCTTTGTTTAGAATTTGATATTGAACTTCAAGTATTCAACATGAAGTATCTCCAGTAATGCAAGGCCCTGAACTGTCTTTGAAAGTTCGGAGTAGGAATTCATTTACTTTTTCAACCTCCCTTCCCCCCCTGCCCCTCTCATTGAATGTCCAGTGCTGAAAAGCACACTGTTCTGCTGGGAATTTATGACCTGAGCTTCACAGCGGACCAAACCATAACCGTGGACAAGGTGTTTGATTTGAATTATGACAACAGCTTTCCTGCGTCTACTGACCTCTCCCTGCTGCAACTCAGTGAACCAGCCAGAATAGGTATGGAATTGAAACACCTTTGTTCATCTCCTATGACCAGATGATTAAGTAATAATTAAATAAGAGCAGCATTTGTAGTCAGTGTGAGACCTATAAAATAAAGTCAAAAGGGGATTGTAAGAAATAGGAATGACATTTATTATTCTTGCTTAACTGTTGATGTGTTTCCTTTCAAATTTGTTGTACAGAAATATTTTAACTTGGATTATGTTTTCCCATTGCATTATGACTGGTTTGTGATTATTGGAATTCACTATATTGTGTCATCTTAGGTGACTCGACATATCCTGTGTGTCTTCCTGGCATGGAACAGGAGTTAGATGACAGCTGGTCCTGTGTGACCACAGGCTGGGGATCGACCAAAGCCACAGGTACACTACAACTTTAATGGTAAATGTTTTAATTGACATTGTTGAGAACTGCAATGTCTTTCCTCTTTTGCATTGCAAATTAATTTCGGTCTCCTAGTGAGTGTGGACCCAAACAGGTTGCACCAGGCCATGCTTGGGTTGGTAAGCCCCGCAGTTTGCAGAGAGAGTTGGAGTGCGGACCTCATCAGAGAAACTCACATCTGCACTGATCCAGCTGGCTTAGTTTCCTGCATGGTATGAATATAATGTTGAATTGTTTATTCCTAAGCAATGCAAAGTTAATTTTGTTAAAACGCATTCGAGTAAAAAAGGACAGACTGTTGTGTTTTTCTAACTAATTTCTATCAAAATGGAACTGGTTTTCATGAGGTCTAAATATTTACTTTTTTATACTTGAATCTTTGATCTTCCATGAATATTAAGAGGTATCATTTTGACCAGGGTTATTATCCATGGCGCCTTAAGGACATTTAAAGTCTGTCAATGCCACCCACTTTACAGATACGTGATCAGGGGTTTACATCATCTATGACCAATCCATTCCCAAATGTGTGCACAGTTAATTTTAGAAGGCTTTTATTTTAGGATTTAAAAAAAAAAATGTAGATGCATTTTACAAATGCTGTGTGAAGCCTTATAGTTGATTTGTTAATGGCTGTGATGAAATTGCTATGGTCTGCAAAATAAACTAATTTGGGCAATGGCTCATATTTGGCTATTTACCATGCACTCGTCACTAACTAATCATATCTTCGATCTCTCTGCAGGGGGATTCAGGCTCACCTCTGTTTTGCCAGAAAACTGGTGTCTACTACGTCTTTGGTTTGATCACATGGGGAAGCAAGTATTGTGATGTGAGGAGGCCGGCAGTCTTCTCTAAAATATCATCTTATAATTATTGGCTCACCAAAACAATGGGTCAAGTTTGACTTGTTTTTAATCAATGGATGAAACAAGTAATTGGCTGTATTGTTCCACTGGGTTTATTTGCAGCTGTGGACATTTTGTTGCAACCTTTTTGATTTCCAAAAGAGGCAGTTTGGAAGGAATTAGGGTTGTATGGAGCAAATGGTCTTTACTTGTTAATGTGAATACTCCAATTAAATAAAACCTGGTGCAAATAAATTCATTTAAAATGTACTTATTCACCACCAGGGAATAAGACCTAATGTAACTAACTATGAAATGTATTATCTAGTTGTCTATGGAAAGAGGCATTAATGTGTCTTTGGTTTTTAGGTTGACTAAGAGGGAGGCCTTGGCTGTAAAATCAAAGGGAAATAAACTTCTATAAAATGTATGTATGCAACAGTAAAATCTAGCCAAAGGTTTGGGAAATAGCAAGTGTATCAAGCTTAGATTTTCATATGTGTTATACATCAGGCCATTTGCTTTTGACATTGGTATAAAATGCTAAACAGTTATTGACAACCCAATCTATTGTATTTAAGATGTGGAACTTGTGGGATGAATAATTGTAGAAGTGTGATTGTTTTGCTGTCGCTATGAGGTTTGGTTTGAAACTGATGTTGCCTTACACAATTGTATGAAACCCTGAGAGGCAAGGATCTAGTACAGTCAACAATTTCAGCGATTACTTCAGGACTAAATTAATTTAACTCCAAAGCATTGATTTATCATGATGTGAAATATTTTGGGATTTAATGGACAGAGACACTGGAATGCAAAGAATGACATGTAGGTATGGTGTCATAGGAGGTTATGTTTTAGTAGGCTACAAGCAAGTTATTTTATAGAATATTTTGCTTTCTGACTGAACACTTCCACCCCACCCCCATACACGCAGTTTACAAAGCACGTTGCGTAGTCCTTGGCTTAGGTATAAATTAAAGGGGCACATTTTATTACATATTTATATAGTTGCGACTGATTCAAGAATGGTGTAAGTAATTTACACTGAAATGAAAATGTATAGGTATTCATGCTTAATGGAAAGAAAAGTGGGCCAGGTTACAGTCACCGGAAGTCAAGGAAAGAAACGACCAAATCTGTCCTGTCCTCATACATAGACCATAACCTTCTACGCATAGCCCGGCTCTGCAGCACAGGTGAAAACAATTCACAGTGATGGGTGTGGCTTTATTTGCCTCGAAACATAAGCTGAATAATAGGGAATAGCGGTGACAACCAGGGATGGAAGTTAAAATACTTCTGCCTTTTCTAATTTATTGGACGTTAATCTGTCTTGGAAAATGGCACGGTAAGAAAAAATCTGAAAAAAAATCTCTCAACACGATTGTCCGAATTTGTGGACGCTAAATGCGAATGCCTGTTCATTGTAGGCATAGTCCTCGCAGTTGGGTCCCAGCAGCAACTTGTCAGAAACGTGTCTACAAATGAGACTGACCAGAACACCATACTGCGGAGTGGCAATAAAGGTATCCACACATTGGATGAAGTAGAAATATACCCTAGGGAGCAATCTAGTTTGGTTTACTGAACTTTCTTGGAAAGGTAGTTCAAACAACTTTGTCAATTTGATTAATGTTTTTACTCTATGCATGTAACAAAATTGTGTACGGAAATCACTCAATTCAGTTGGTATTGCAATCATTGCCCACTCCTTTACAGGACACAGGTTATAAACAAAATGTTTCAATCGTTTTTGGAAATTGCAACTCAAAGGCAAAAACTGACATTCTCTTCAATGTCCATCAGTCAGAACCCTCCCTTCCAAAAACTAGTGTTCAGTTTTAACACATCATGCAAGATTTGTCAGTTAGCCCAGTAACTTCTAAAATAACATGTCAACATCTGTAATCAAGTTGTTGAACTACCAGCAAACTACTACAAAATGTAGTTAAAGTTTAATTGCATGTAGTCAACTATTGCTAAACGCTACATTTTTAGGGTTTGTGTCCAATACAGGCCACTGATACTATTTGGTGTTGGATTTGATATCAAATTGTATGACTTTAAAAACTTCAAATCTGCAGATTGCCAAGTGATTTTATTTTTATGAAACATAGCCTTGAGCCTTGTCCAACCCTTTAGATTTGGCAGACCTCGGTACCTTTAGGATCATAGGGGGAAGGGAAGCTCCGGCCCACTCATGGCCCTGGCAGTTGGCTCTCTTCTTGAACACCATTCCAACCTGTGGAGGTGCTATCCTCTCCCCCATCTGGGTCATCACTGTGACACACTGCTTCCTACGGTGAGAGAACTTGCCATGGATTTGGCAAACACCAAATTAACTTGGAATAATTCTTAAAAGACAAACGTGTGTGTATACCAGGCTAGAGACTGATCCTTTGCTTCTGTTTCCAGGAGTAATAAACCAGCTGAATGGACCGTAATGGCTGGGAAGCATTATATAAAAAATATGAATGAAAATGGCGAACAGGTTAGATGCTCCTGTGTCACATTAATCGCAAACACACTCATGGTTGATTCACTTGAATGCAATTAATATTCTGCTTCCTGTGTAATGGTCCTGAAGGTTGCAAAAATATCCAATATATTTACAAACCAGCGCTATGATACGAAGACAAAGGTGAATGACGTGGCCTTGTTGAAGCTGGAGAAACCTCTTCAGTTCAATGATTTTGTTAAACCCATAGAGATATGGATGGGTCTGCTGAAACCTAACATGCAATGTACTGTCACTGGCTGGGGATCAACCAAGGAGAGTAAGGGAAATGTATACTTAAAAGGCATATTGTTACCAAAACAAAAACTCGCTGAGGGCCATAGCACAAACTTGACATAACCTTTCCCTGCCTGGTGTGTGGCAGGTGGGCAGAAGGCAGAAGTGCTTCAGGAGGTCGATGTCACAGTATTTTCCCAAGAGACCTGTAGCCAATACTATGGTGGGCAGTTCCTGCCCTCCTCCATGCTCTGTGCTGGGGAGCCTAAAGGTGGGGTCGATGCCTGCCAGGTAAAATCGAGGTCTCCTATCGCTTGTAAAATATATATATATTACTCCATGTTTGTGGTGCAGACACAACTGCTTTTGTTGTCTTAGGGAATTGTACTTCTTTTTAACTATGGGTGACCCCCCCCCCCCCCCCTCCTCTGTCCCGGTGTCCACCAGGGCGACTCTGGCGGGCCTCTGTCCTGCTTCACTGGCAGCAGGTATGAGCTGGCTGGCGTGGTCAGCTGGGGAGTGGGATGTGGGAGGGCCTCAAAGCCTGGGGTTTACACAAGTGTACAGACCCAAATTGACTGGATTACAGACATTGTGGCAGGTAAGCGTCTTTGAGTGTTATGAAAAGCGCTTTATAAATATAATGTATTATTAAGAATAAAGCAGTTAAAGATAGCATCGGCTTTAAATGCCACTGCCTGTTGAATGGACTGTTTATAGAATTACTATGACTGTGGCATTGTCTGGTCACTGCGTTCAACCCCTTCTGTCTCAGGGCAAGAAATGTCACCGAGCTGTGGTGAAGCTCCAATAGCTCCCTGCAAGCTGAATTCAGCCAGTGCAGCAATAACTGTTTCCAACGAGGGGCAAGAGCAGGTGTTGGAGGTGTCCGAAGCATGTCCCTACTCCTGGCCCTGGCAGGTCAGCCTCCAGGCCAGCGGCCAACACATCTGCAGTGGCACCTTGATTCACCAGAGCTGGGTTTTGGTAGCGCGACACTGTAACATGTGAGTTTGTTTGCTTTAAAATATATTCTATACTCTGGTAATCTGTGCTCCCATGTATGTAGTGTTTGTGTTCATAAGCATTTCATCCTTTTCTTTTTTGCATGGGTCATTGGAATAGTCAACATAAAGCTTCTGATTTAACTCTCTGCAATTGAGGCAGTGCCTGTCTCTAAACCCAGTTTAAATCTTCCCATATGTCCAGCGCTAACTGGTACACTGTGGAGCTAGGGCTCCATGACCTAGGATTCATGTCTCAACAGAGCATCACTGTGAAGAAAGTGTTTGACCTAAAGCATGACAACCGCTTCCCCCCGTCCACCGATCTCACCCTGCTGCACCTCAGTCAGCCAGCCCAAATGAGTATGAAACAAGTTTTCTAGTCAAGCCATTAGCTAAGAATTGTCATCCTGATTGTGTTGGACCAGCAACTTAAAACGCTAGATTTTATGTACCTTTTTACCATATGCATCAACTGTGCCCCCTTACCATTTATTGAAACTGTGACTTGACTGTCAGCGAACCGTGACATTCTGTTCTATTTCCAGGTGATTTGGTGTTTCCAATTTGTCTTCCTGGACAGAATCAAGAACCTGATAGCAGCTGGTCTTGTGTGACAACTGGCTGGGGTTCCACAAAAGCCACTGGTACGTACCCACTTTCTGTTGTTTAATAATTGAAATCAAAGTTGAATAGGCACTGCCATTCCCTGCCTGTGTATGCTTCTTTCACCCAATCCAAACAAGGCTTCAAATGTACCGTTTCTCCCTAGAGGGTGTTAACCCAAACAGGTTGCACCAAAGCAAGCTGGAGTTAATGGGCAGGACAACTTGCAGAGAGAGATGGGATTGGAGCCTCGTTTTAGACACCCATCTTTGCACAGATGCAGCTGGCTCTGTCACTTGCATGGTATAAAGAGGACAAATATGTTTAGATTATGCATTTCAGCAAATCAAAGCAGAGTTGAGTGGATTGTGTTGGCTACTTGTAAAGTATTAGTTAGTTTGCATTCACGGTTTGGTATTTCATCATGCACTTGTTCAGCTAACACTGAATATACTTATGGTTTTGAAATCATCTCTCCGCAGGGGGACTTTGGTTCACCCTTGTTCTGTCAGCAGACTGGTGTCTACTACCTCTTTGGTCTGATCACATGGGGCAGCAATGACTGTGAAATTGGGAGACCAGCAGTATTCTCCAAGATATCGGCATTTCAGTCGTGGATTACAAACACTATGAGCCATGCTGAACGAATGGGTCATTAAGCAATAAAGACTTGAGTGTCATCTACTTGTGTGCTAGCGTAATTCATAGCAAATTAAAATAACTTTAATATAGGCTACATTTTAAAGGTACAGCTAAAAAGAAACAAAGTTTATTCATTGCTCATGCGGCTCTTCCTAGGCTACGTTGACTTGCGTTTCACCTGAAATGACCCTGTCAGTGCCTCGCTGCCACGACACAATCCCAGCTAAATTATTAGTTATAAAATCTGATAAATCACTAAAGGAAAGTGTGGTAATACAATATTGAGTACAACCTTTATTATTCAGATTTACCCCTCAAAAAATATTCCAAACGTATTCACTTAAAAAGCGATATCCTTAGTGTAGCACGTGCTAAAAGAAACAGCTGAGCTCCGCCTATAATTTATACTTTTTTTTGCCTTGCAACCCTCTAGGATCATTTCCCCCTAACCAGACAAGCTCAAAGGACACGCTGCCAGATCGTTTCTAATAAAACAATTGCAAATCGTGATTTCGGCTACAAATACATTCTACAGATCTGTTATCTAAAATGGGAGACATTAGACTTCCGCGGCACATGTTTCTATGGAGTATGACTATCATTTATGTGTTTGCTTTCGCGTCTTTCTACGTGCAAATACCAGGTAAGCTTTGCCGGGTGTGGCTTAAAAAAACATATCTGGATTCACTTTACAGCATTTGATTTTAGCAGATTGAATCTGCTTTAAAAGCGACGCGATGCAAAAGGGTCGGCCTTTTGAATGACTCGTTTAAACGCACTCACCAAAAATAAGCTACTGGCTGGATTCATGTTTACCGGAAGCTGACTATCTGGCAACTTGCTCGACTGAGTTAAATTTTTGCCCCATTTACACCTGTAATTTATCATGTCCAACGATACTGTCAGTCCTTCAAATTAAACCTGATAATTTAGACTGCGCGTTACGTCGGCCGTTATGTGTTTCTTGCGCTCATAGGCATATAGATTTATTTGGGTGCTTCTGCCATTAAAATTGTTAAACGTGCCATAATACGTAGCAGATCATCTGTAATAGTTCTCTAAACTAATTGGACAAAAGCTCAACTACAATTGAGAGGAGGTGGCTGTACAAATCCAAGAGGCCCCAATATGTCCAAAACTATCAAATATAAAATGACTAGATACTAAATGTCAACAGAGCATCAGCTTTTGTGCTCCTTAGTCTTAAGTCTGTTGCTCATGCCAAGACAGAACTCAATCTCAAAAACGCACACACGCTTCCTAAGGCTCACTGTGGTATTGGGAAGTTTAGGTTTTGTTTAGTTCTAAGTAGTACGCAGTTGCTTTAATATGCCTTCTGCAGGCTCATTGTTCAGTTAAGTTAAATAATCTTTGTGCTTGATCATTGGCTTTTCACCTGTTTCTAAGCCACCCAACGTGTGTATAGCCCTGCGTGTCGTTACAGTGGATTTTGAACGACAACACCACTCCTCCCTCCTGACCTAGCACCACATGTGAGTCCCATCCTCCTCATGTTTTCGGATTTGTCCCCCCCACCCCTATTGATTGAGTGCAGGTCTCTATGGGAACGAGGGGCTCCTGCCTGTGCGTCTAGTGGAGCCTGACATACCCGGGGACAAGCCGGTATTGAAGCAGCTCCAGGGCTCTCCTTCACTACTCTGGCTGGGGCTTCACTTGGGCCTGGAGCTGGATGCCCCGCAGGCCATGGAGCTCTTCTGCCTTTTGGGGGTTGTCTTGGCCCTTGGAGCAGCCCTTGTGGAGCCCCTCAGGGATAGCCTGGTTTTCTTTGGCCTCTGGGCCCTCTACTTCTCCCTCTGCCAGGTACTGTAGACATTAGGTTTGTGAGAAGGATTATGTGCGTGGGGGCTGGTTTGCAGTGTGACTAAAATTCTTGATTCTAATCAGACCATTATTTTAGCCTTAACCTGGTCATCCAGGTTTCTAAATATTTAATATAGGGGAAACATTTTAATAATTAAACTACAAATGTGTCTTCTGCTGATAGGTTGACCAAGATTTCATGCAGTTTTCATGGTAAGACATCCATCCTCAAATGTGATCTACATTGACTGATTTTTTTTTTTTGCTGTTGCTGCAGTCAGTGTGAATAAAAACCATGCTCATTGGCAAAACCATGTGAGTTAATCTAAAGGCTTAGATAAGGGAAACCTTTTTAGTTTCACAATACATTGGAAGTAACTCTTGCTCTCTGTGAACGGTTCAATTGACAAGTTAAAACAGAGACAGTAGCACAAGTTCCCATGGAAACATTTAGTTACAGGGATAAATAGACGAGGATAAAAAGAGGCTATTGTTCTTAGATGGTTGTGTGTTTAGGCTGACACACACACACACACACACAGACACACAAATACTAATACACACCTACAGAGGGAAATTTAAATAGAAGGTTAGCTTGCAGTTCCCCACTTCTAAGCCCTGGGCAAAACCAAATATAATAAAGTTTGACTACATTTGGTATAGACTACAAAGCTGACTGAAAACCCCAAATGTTCTTACTGTGCTGGTGTGCTGTGTCTTACAGGGACATTCTGCTTCTGGAAATGGGCTTTCTCGCTGTCCTCGTTGCGCCCCTCAACCTGTTCCGGCGGCGTCACACCGTCCGTCACCACGACGCCCTAACCTTCTGGCTTGTGCGCTGGCTGCTGTTTAGACTCACCTTCGGCTCAGGTGTGGCTAAACTGGCCAGCCACTGCCCCTCCTGGTGGGGCCTCACTGGTAAGGAGAGCCGGGGACTCGGACCATGTGATCCAGCCGATTGAAACAGCGGGGTGGGTGGCTAACACGCAGTAGCTTTTCGATTGGCTTCAATTGTGCTTGGTTATATGACCATTCTACTGATGGTGATAGACTTCTCAATGCACCAGACATGTCGGTAGCCTAATAATCCCTCTACGTGGCAGACTTCCAATTAATGCGTTGACATGTGGAGTTGACTTCAAGGTGGGGGTGGATTACACACGTCATGTGAAGGGTATCAACTTAGTCCACCACCGGTCACCATGGGAAACCCCTTTGAAATCCCTCAGGCACGTTGCTGAACCTACAACACTGTGTGTGTGTGTGTGTGTGTGTGTGTGTGTGTGTGTGTGTGTGTGTGTGTGTGTGTGTGTGTGTGTGTGTGTGTGTGTGTGTGTGTGTGTGTGTGTGTGTGTGTGTGTGTGT
>JAVQJS010148394.1:0-12915 GCA_036024795.1 Galaxias rostratus | reverse complement strand
TTATCTCTAGTCTTTATATCACTATCAGTAGAAAACAAAGCAGTAGTTTAGCTTTGAAATAATTAAATACAAAAATACATATTTTAAATCTTTCATTCTTAACTTACCGGTTTATTTAATTATGATTTGGTTGTATCTCTATTGCTGCTTTTTTGCTGCCGTTGCGCCTATGTACTTTTTTCCTGACGTTTTCTGTTTCCTTTTGAGCAGTTCAAAGCATATGGATCATGGTATGGGATTTTCATATGTGCTTGGTGACTGTGTGCCTGGGAGCATGTACTTGGCTTCTCCTGTGTCTCTAATAGCCACTGGGGCTTGTCACTGAGAATAGACTAGAGCTGTTACAAGACCCACAGCCAAAGAAGGACCAGGGGTAAACATTCCAACAAACAAATTTAGGGTTAGGGAGTGGGGCAATGGGAGACGGGGAAAACGAGGAGTGAGGGGGGACGAGGGAAGGGAAAGGCAGCCGCCGAGTCCTGCCTCCGGGGTCAGTCGGGAGAAAGGAGCAATCTAATTAAAGGTCCTGAGTGTTTCGCGTGGAAGCCCCCTGGAGGGGCTGACTCACCTCCTCCGTGCTGCTGCCTTTTAAGGGTCTGTCCCAACGGCGGCCCCCGGTCCCCACACGGGACCAGAACACACACACACACACTCACGTACACACCCAGACCCCCTCTAATACGTCCCCCGCTCTCATTATTTCACTGCCAAATTCATTAGTAGCATTAGAAGTCAAACACAAGTATTGGGCAACGACGCGTCTTCTTTCCTAATCCACAAAACCCGCTCGTTTGCTTCAATGAGCAACTTGTTTTAAAGAATGCACAGTTTAGTAATCCTCTTTTTAATGAAGGGTGCACTTGTCAATCGTGGAATCAACCTACACCCGCGGAAACCGAGCTTACTTTTTCTTTCTAAAAGGACGGATGACATTTAGACAAGTCTTTTGAGATTATCTGACGTCCCGTTGTTGGATGCGGGCAAAAACCAAAAGCTGATCTGCCGATCACAGACAATGGAGCTGTGGATGTGTGTAGTTTCTGTTCTTTTGTAATATTTGCCAGTCTTTTGGCTTTTGAGTGTCTCCCTGGTAGAACTGGGTAAACAAAGCCGGTGGCTGTAGCTATCCCCTCATGTCTGCGTGCTTATCCAAGGGAATTCATTAGGATAAAGTTTGTTTTTCAACAGTTCACAATTCTGGTTTTCTATGCCTCCGAAACTGTTGTCAGTTCCATTACAAACTCCTGTCCAACTGAGCAATTGGCAAGAGAGCGGTGGATAGCAGGAAGACAGACAGAGGGTTTTGTTTGTGCCGGGCTCCAAGGTAACAGGATGAGCGTGGAGCACAAGGTGCAGATAGTCAAACTGAGTGCCGGGGCCTGACAAATCAATCACACTGCTCTCCCTCGTTGCAATTACTAGCGCACATAAACATGTAGCACCCCGGGCTCTTTGTCATCTGTTAGCTGAGGTTAAAGCATAGAAAGCCATTTTTATTTTTTGCTCTGTGCGTCAACTGTCAGGCAGCACCGATGCCAGCAGCAAACTTCACTGCAAAATTAAAAGACTTTTTGAGATTCACAGAGCAGCACCAAAAAACAACTGAGGTTTAAAGTAGGCTCAACCAGTCGTAGCAACAATGCCATTATTCCTGCTAATGTTGGTGTACAGTGACTAGACTTCCTCCACCCACCACAGTTGTGATGCTGCCTGAAGTGATAATTATTTTTGAAGTGATTGGTGATTGCTATTTCAAAGATTAAAGCACAAAGATAAAGCAAAAATACTAAATAAAGCAACAGCAAAAAAATCTCAATTCACTTTTTTTATTTTTGGGGGGTCTTTGCGCTAAACTTTGTTGTTATTCATTCATGAGTTAGGCAATTCCAATTTCACATGATGTACCATACAATGTGTTTAAGAGGCTGATGCCAACACAGTACCCATACACAGTATGTGGAGGAGATGAGGATTTGAAATGTGTTGTGTCTGTTACTTTGGAGTAACAGGAACAGACAGATGGGTGTCCTCTGGTTATCTCCGAGGCGGGGCAAGCAGGGTTTGGCTCGCCATGTTCACCCTTGTGTGGAGGGATTATAAACACATGAACAACTGGATGGATATCGGTTAGCCAGGCTTCAACTGGCTATGCACTTACCAATGAGCCGCTCACAGGTCAACATTTTGGGCGGTGCTGCATCTCTTTTTTGGGATTGTTCTTATAAATCCTATGTAGACGTTTACATGTTATCTATCTATCTATCTATCTATCTATATATATATATATATATATATATATATATATATATGACACGAAAACAAGTCATAATTTGCACATGTAATTTGTTAGAATAATATGATCTCAACTCTCCTCACTGATCAATCATGAGTGGCTGCTAACCTTAAAGGCAGAGGGAGCTTATACTCGCTGTGCCTTAGATTACGGCAATTTTACTGTACAGGAAATATGAGCTCTCTTAGAGGAGCAATTTCATAGCAGCATTGCTTTGTAGGAACTATAGTTGAACCTAGAAATGGGCTCGTTAAATAATAATTACCAAGTAAATGATCGTTGGGGTTTTCCTCAAAGAAAGAATGGTTGTTTCATAGGTGTTTTGTTGAAAGAGACTCACTCACCATGATCACTGGTATTAATACTAGGGTGCCTCTGGCAAATAACCGGGGTTGGTATTACTTTTTTGAGATGAGAGACGGACCCAAAATGGAGCTACATGAAAGCAAGTGGAGACACACTGGGGAGTGCAATATCAAGAGCTTTGCAGTCTATTGTATGACTACAGCTAGACTGCTGCTTTTCTATTACAGCGCCCCCATTCTGATATCAGATATAGACTCACCTCACACTATAGCTGCGATCCCAGTCTGATAAATAATATGCTCAATAGGTTAATCCCTCAGAGAGTGACCTGAATGGCTGTCTATCAATCACGTGCTTCTCCTTAAAGGACAGCAGGAACGTCGAGGCCGAGGCAATCCGCCGTGCCCCGTCAGCACTGATCTGAGGTCAGGCCAAGTTATCAACCATCTCCCTCTGAATCAACCTGTCAGAGACGCATGTAAACAGTCGACAGTAAATAAGTGCATTATACACCTGACCTCTGCCCTCACACCTATCGACCTTCTGCAAGGCAGGCTCTCGTAGCAGCGCGGCGAGCCGCTGGAACCCCCCACCCCTCTAAACAAGCCTTTGTTGAGGCACCTCAGTTGGGGGGTGATTGCCGCGGATGTCCCCCGGGGTGATTTGTCTTGGCACGTTGCTTAGGACGCGCCCCCATAAATCACAGGGTTTCCATTACGCCACCTGTCCACACCGGCCACCACACTCCACACACCGGCTCCCCACTGCTGACAGCCCACTCCCTGGACAGAGGGCTTACCACAGAGAGCGCTTGGATTCGGATAGAAGGATTGATGGAAAGGTCACGCTGCATGTTGTGTGGATGGGAGGATAGGCCAGGCTGCCTTAGCTTCGTAGTCGCCAATGTAGTGGATGTCTGTTTGGTGCGAGTTGTGTTCCCCTCTGTATTTCCCTTCGCCATTCTCTTCATGTAGATCTGCCGCCTGCTTCCCGTTGGTTCCCTCCCCTCATTACTCATGCGCTGACGGACCAATCCGGAGATAGTCCGTCTGCCATAAAACCTCACCACCCCTTGTATCCGGGAGAGCAAGGAATGTTTTGCAATTTGCCTGTGACAATGTGTTTTCTAGGTTGGGCTTTCTCTCTCTCAGTAAGGCTTGCCTGATTGGCACTTTGAGTGGGAGGTGTCTTAGTGATAGACTGTCGGTTAACATTTCCTGTTTATGCCCTCGAAAGCGACTGTATGAGGTACAGCAATGTTGTGCCATTTTTGCCCAATCTTTGAGTTTCCCCTCATTTTCCCAGTTCATTGCACTGTTTCTTTTGTTCTCTTTGTTCTTAACGGCTAGTTTAGACGCCCGAGGACATACAGTTGAAGCATCACGTCATGTATACTCTATTTGGACTCATGAGTGTTCATGTAGCTGCTCTATCTTTTTTTCTTTAACGTGATAATGAATACTTGTTCATTTTCTCTTCTTGTTGGGTGTCGGTGTGTCCACGTTTCACCACCACCACCACCACCACCACGTACCTCTGGAAAGGGTTTCGTTCCCTCAGGTCCCCCTGACTCGCCTAACAACCGGAGAGGGACGGTACAGTCCCTGCTTTCTCCCAGCCTCCTCACCCAGTCCTTTCCCGCCTTTCTGCTTTCTCGTGAATCGTTCTGCCAAAGCCAGCCACCCAGAGAGTTAATCTGAGAACAAACAAGAAGGCCACTAATGAGTCATCAGCCCAAATAAGGCCGAGTGGGGCACTCACCATGTCCAGCTCTCAAACATGTTTTGTTTGCAGAGCCTGGCCCAACTCTTTGGCACTTCTCAATCTGGCCCAAAGACAAGTGCCCCTACGTCTCAAAAAGCTTTGAGCGATGAATTGTCATTTTGTGCCAAATTACAATTTTTCTTTCAGGCTTTTAGTGTGAGAGATTGCTATTTTTGTTGCCTTGTTTTATTTCCTTGATCGAACTGTCAGTTGGGGTTCTGGTCCCAGACCGTTCTAAACGACAGGTACAGGAGCAGGTCTGGCATGATACAGGGGCATCCTGGCTTTTATGGCCCATATTTTCCCTGCTGGTCCGTCTCCCTCACCCTTCTCTTCTTTCCCTTCACTGGGTTTAGATGTTTATCCTGGCTGTCTCCATGACTATCACTTGATCCCCAAGGCAGCAAAGCTGACAGCATGGGGGCCACAGGCAGGCAGGCAGGGGGAGGGGGGGGGCACTCTGGTTATGCACCTTTGACTTTGATTAGGGACATCACAATTGACACAGCCTTCTCCCTTGCCAAGTTGCATCGCCGTGCCTTGGCTTGCATGAGTGCGTGCTCTTGTGCGATTGAATGTGTTAGTGTGTGTATGCGTGTGCGCTTTGACATTGAGTCATGACATTTGTACTTTTCGTCTTTGGGTATCACACTAAATCAAAATACTTTGGTGTAAAAAAAAAAGTTCCCCGCCGTCTTTTGGACACAGAGTGAAGAGATCTATTGCATCAATGAGCATTCCCATGTCCATTTCTGTTTGTGGCATTTTCAAATTCTATCAGCAGTTTCGATGTCTAGCACAGTACCGTATTTATAGACGAAGGGGGGAATTCATCGGGATTGAAAGGTGTGAGAAACGGGTGCCACATGGGACAAGAGAGTGTCAAACCAGTTTGAATATATCACCGAAAAAAGAAAAGAAAAAACTCTCAGTAAGTAGGTAATAGCACGCAAGACGAGAGAGGAGTAACCGCTATGCCAGACGTATCGATCCCCATATTGACCTTCAGGAGGCCAGTCTGAAATGATGTATTTTTTGGGGGCTGAGGCAGGACATGGAACTTTGAAATGGAAGGGGGTCGACAGAGAGAGACAGGGCGGAATAAAGAGGCATTTTTTCTTAACCCCAACTTTACTATTTGCCCTAATATAGATTGGAATGCTACTGAGCACACGAGACATTCGTTCTCCTTATAGCTACTGCCTGGGTGCAGCCAGCCTGGGCCTTGGCCAGCTAACCATGCCACTAAACGTGCCCATTGCATTATTGAATACCCTCCCATTCCGATGACCAATTATAATGATTGTATATGGAGGATGGATTTGTTCAAACTGCATTATTATTTACTGAGAGTAGCCAGGAAATGTCATGAAAAGCTCTGCTCAGCATTGCTTTGGGGCTGCATTGTAAATGAGGCTGTGGTCACTGGGTGTGTACAAAGCCATGGCTAGTGGGAAGCGGCCTGAGAGAGCAGCAGCGAGGACTGACAGACGACGGCGCTGTGCGTTCAGCCTAGCTGCTAAATAGCTGTCTTGATTCGGCCCTCTCAGGCTGCTCCCCTTGGTGACAGGATCATAACCAGATGATCTGGCTCCATTACAAATGATCGGCTTCCTCATTCATATTTATGGGAATAGCTGCCCTGCCAAAAGGGCTTTTCAGCATGTGAACCGTGCATAACTTTGCTCCTCTTTCCGTCCAATGATTATGCAAATTAATGCAAGGTTTACTTAATAATCCAGAAACGAAGTGGAAACGCTGAGGTCTGCTCTATAGGGTGGGAATAACAATGTGATCAGCGGAGTCAGTGGAGCTGGGAGCTCCTCTGTGTTCTCGCGGCCCGTCTCCAGTCGACACTGGGGCTCCACACAGCCTTCAGAGGGCCACCGTCACCTCCGTCTCCTGCCTCAGACAGGTGGGCCAGAGTGTCCTGGCAGGGCCAACCCGTTCTTCTCTGTGAAGCTGGTCTGTAAGATGTGCCTTTAACGGTGACACTTAATTCGATTTTGGTATGGAATTTTGGAGGGCTATTCAAGTTTCTGTTTTGGTAGTTTGTTCCCCACTTGCACACAATCTGTTTGAAGGTTTTGGAGGACGTGGCTCTCAACAGCTACTGCTGTCTGGTGAGGGTTTGTTAGCCTTGAAATATATTCGGGCTCAAGCATGTGGTGTGAAGAGATGAGAGTGAGAAGGTACGTGACACACTGTTCAGGAAGTAAGGTTCTCTACCGGCCTTGACTGCTTGGTCACTACAGAAGCTTGTTTCATTTTTCCTCTGAACATACGGGCTTTCAATGAAGGAATTTATTTTCTTTATCCAGGCTACTACATCGATTTTTTTAAATTATCTTTCTTGTTCCTTCTCCCATAACCAGACGCGTTCTCATACACACAGAGACACACACATATGCACACGCACGTGCGCACACACACATTCTTACACACTTAGTCAAGGTTACATATTAGCCGCCAGACAGAAAATTCACTCCCTGTAGGCAGGTAGAGACCTTTAGTATAAATGGCATACATTTACAGGTTTATAGTTCAGAATCCTTGCTTAGTTTAGTTTGTTTGTTTTGTCAAAGTCCTGTGAACTTCCCATTGTCCTAATTATTTTACCTTTGTTTGACCATTTCCCTTAACTTGTACTGGCCTTTAAGACTTCTGGAGAATGGGCTTCCGAGATAATCAGCACGATAAAGGGATTAGCTCTGTTTGGGAGGGATAGGTCATACTCAAGCAGCACCCTGGTGACAGGGAAGCTCCTTGTCCCATTTTTCCGATTGCAGTTCCAAATCAGTCTGACTAACTGAATGTCTCTGATCTACCCCTTCCCAAGGGTGTGGGAGGATAACAGAAGAAGATCAGTGGATTTGACGACCGACATAAATATAAAATGCCATATCTGAATATTCATGGCAATTTAAACCACGTTAGGATTCTTTAAGTGCGATTGTTTTAAGAGGCCTTCACACAATTTCATAATTGTTTTGATGTACTGTAGTTGAGGTATTCAGTTTAAGCCTAGAACACCAGACATTGACACCTCTCAAGCAGTGTTTGAATTGTGTCTACATTACTAATTAAACATGTGACTGGTTTGCTACCAGCCACCAATCGTCTACAGAGTCTTATTGTTTTGTCTTTGGTTGAATCATAATTAATTGTCTCCTTCCCCACACACAGAAAAAAATATTCATTATCTATCATCCCAGCCTTTGCCACCAAGTGTTTGTAGTCTCCCGGTAGACAATAAAATATAAATTTTCCGAATATGGAGGTATTGTCAGGCACACATCCTTGAGAGTGGGAAAACTAAATAAGTCATGTTTCCTGAGAGGACACAGCGGCACGATGTCACACCGGAGTAGATGGGGGAGTTGCCTGAAAGGGCATCGTAAACAAGGACGTCTTTCCCCTGGCGCTGCCCTCTCGGGATTCACAGGCGGCACCTCCCTTTTAGGAGCCCCCTCCCCCAGATGATGTCAAGTTAAACTGCTAGCGTGCCATCAGTATCATATGTCCCCTGCCATACGTTCCTTAGATTGTCTTTCCCCTACTGTGAATTCAACATGGAAGGACGTTTGGCTACCGCGCTGCATTCAAGAACCCACATACCGCATGTCCCTGCCATGCTATGGACCGGTGCGTTTCCTTTTGTTACGTTTGAAAATAAAAGGCATTTGGGGAAAAAAAAGGGTTAAAAGGCAAAAAGAGGACGACTACTTTAATCAAAAGCAGGTCAGCACCGTGGATTGAATTAGAAGAGCACACCAGTGCTGGGCAATTATCATTATCAAGGAAGCTGTGGTGCAATGTCAGAAGGAAAAGACTTACATAGGGAGGCCCTAATTCACATTGGGTTCTTTTTTTTAGGGCTGTTACAAAGGACAACTCCGCCGTCTTTCCGCCAAGGAAGGGGCAGGGGTTGGGGTGTGTGGGGTTAAGCCTCGGGACGTAGCGTGGGTCAAGCAGAGATTGCCGGTGAGGAGAGCCGGAGACTAACTTCATTTGGAGCCCGCTAAGGTCATAGCTGTGGCACGGACTCTCTCTGTGCGACGCAGAAGCGGAGGCTTGGCCTTTCGCTCGCCCATGTCTGCTTATGACTGTCGGTGTTTCCCTGTGGGGTGAGGGGCCGAGCGGGATGTTCAGATTTCACTGCAGTGATTTAATTACAGCTTCTTTTGACGGGGATGACAGGGAGGGTTCAGAGGTCACCAGACTGAAATTGTTATCGCCAATTATATGTCTGATATTCAAGCGAGAACGCAACTTGTGATGGGTTCCCCAATCTTCCGGGTGACCCGCGTTGCTGTTTTTCAGTTCAGCTTGGGCTTCTTGTTTGTTTTCAGATCACGGGCATTTGATGTTTACCCACTTTACCCGCCGATTATCTTTCAAAATCACCGATGATTTGCAAAATGTTCCGGGAATGATTGTGAAGTGAAAGAAAAGATGCAGGGAAAGCATTCACAGCAATAGATTCAGACAATAATGCAGTGGAACAAGGAGCCTATCAAACATACAGCTTTCTGTTGGAGGTCCTGTTTGCTTTAAGCATTCTTCTACTTTGGACAATGCAAGGTCAGTGTACCGTGTCGAAACCAAGCCGTGCGCCGCAACACAACTTCCCCAATACTTTTACAAATTAGAACTTAGCCAAACTTATTTTCTGGGCTGCCGCACCTTGATTACGCGTGAAAGGTGTAATTGTATGTCCACCGCGTGCACTTTGTTTGTGACGTTACTCATGTGGGGCGCCAGGGAACCTTGCATGACCTCGTTGGCTTTCTGTGACTCAGCTGCCTGAAAACGCACTTGTGTGTGAGTGTGTGTGTGTGTGTGTGGCGGGGGGGGGGGCGGGGGGGGGGCGGTAGCGGCTAGGTATAGGGTATTTAAATATATGATAGAAATATATAGTATTTCTATAATAGAAACAAAATATTTCTAGGCCTCCTTCGTCTGCCTGTCCTTGCTTCACCTGCCCCCTCGCAGGTCATGTCATCTGGGCCCAATCTTCCCTGACAAACAAGCTGGGGGGCATTTCACCAACAAACACCCCAGTGTCACACGCTGCTCTCGATCTTGACAGCTTAATGCAGTGCCGCGGCGCGTCAGACTTAGGCTCCGGCGAGCCGGTGAAAGCGCTCACCCCTCCTCCACGACACGCGGCTCTCACAGGTGAAAAAGTTGGTGGGATTGGCGTCCAATGGTAGCGTACGGAAATATTCCGCACAATGGACTTCCTGCATACATTCGGATCAACTCAAAGAATGGCAAACATCAGCCAGCGTCTTGTTCGATGGCCATAGTTGCCTACAAACAGTCAGTAAATCGGCCCTCATTAATAGACAGCCACACTGAGCCGTTAACATCTCCAAGGGTTCAGAATTCAGGTTCAGACAGCTGCGTACATTCTCCACGTCCAGTTTGCGTTTCAAACGTTGCAAGGGAAAGTGGCGCACACTTTCTCCGTGGCTCCGTTTATCAACAGGTCCCCCCTGGTCAGTTGCCCAAATCACAACCTCCCATTTATTGTTTGGGTCATCCGAAACCTTCTCCATTATCAGTGCCTAAGACTGGCGCCCTCCCCCCCCCCCCCCCTCAACCACCACCTGTCCCTTTAATAACCATTGGCTCCCATGTGGGAGAGGGGGGTAAGGGGGGGTTGTACAGTGCAGTAAACACTATTACCTCAGGAGAACACAGACTTAATTGGCATTATACGCCTGGGGTTTACGACCCAAAGCAAATCAGATCTGCGCGCCGCATTCATTTAGCCACTTACGGTGAGTTGTCGTGTGTTTCCTAGGATGCCACGTTGTTAAAAATGCACCGCATCCGCCACATAAATTGGTGGGGAAGGGCCGAGCGAATAAACCTGTCAATTTGTGGGAGTTCATAAGATAATGAATATTTGAATAATGAATATGAAAGAGGACCGGATCAGGTCTCGGCTCCCCACAGTGTGCCGCCGACGGGACCGTCTCTTTGGAGCTCCGCGTATAAAAACACAGCGCTGGAATGAAAATCCAGACGGCGGGTTACATTTGAGCATCGCTCCTCTGCGGCTAACAGGTTCGAAAACACAAGGTCTTGTGGGACGTGTAGACATAATTACAGTGTTGCTGAAAAGTGTGTGCCTTTGATTATTCATGGTACACGGGGGGGTGGGGCGGCGGTTGGGACAAACGAGCGACCCGCGTGCACTTGCTTGTTGTGCGAGGAGCCCTCTTCCGCAGAGTACATCGAGAGCACTCGCATTCCTCACTCTCTCTCTCTATCTCTCGTAGCCTATGCAGCACACGCTAGATGCATGGATAGCGATGTTGTTGGGACATGCTTTTATCTTTGTACCTACAGTAATCTCCGTCTTCCGGTCTGTACCTTGTGTGCTCCTCTCTCTCTGTCTCTCTCTCTCTCTCTCTCTCTCTCTCTCTCTCTCTCTCTCTCTCTCTCTCTCTGTCTTTCTCTCTATCTCTCTCTGTTAACTAAAGTTGATGAGAGGAGGTTATTAGTTACCTGCAAACTAGATATTGATACCTATATACTGTATATTATCTGTGGACATGTGCATTTTGGTATTTCCGATTCCGAAAGTATTATTTTGAATGTCTGTTAAAAAGCTATCTGTCTAAAAGTACAGAATGCATGCCAATGCACCCTCAGTGAATAGGTGTATATTCTGTGTGTGTGTGTGTGTGTGTGTGTGTGTCCTTATGGAACAGAGGGCTATAAAATATCATTGCTTTGCCATAGGAAAGGAGTGCCCATTGCCAGTGAGGGCCTCACTCTATCACTGAGCAATCACCAAATGCACAGGGGCCAGTCTAATTGCTGTTTTACCCAGAGGTTTTAATCCTAGGGTAAGACTGCATGACGGATAGCCCATCGCCACCTGTGGTACTCCCATCTCACACAGTCTCCCCTGCCTTCTAATGGAACTCTTAAGAGGCGGGAGTGCGACCAAAATAGCTGAGGCTCTACCAGAGCTTATTCCATCTAAGACCTGTGTGATGGTCGGCACCTGATCCTGCGGAGAGCCCGCCAGGCTGGGAAGCTGTCATGCGGCAATCACGGCGTCGCCAGGATCTCATACTTGACGGCAGCGGTGCTGTCGGGGAGGAAAATAGAAATGTGTCTGCCATTGTTCTTCAACATAATTGCTTCCCTGTCCTCCCCTTTGCTTTTGTCCTCCATGAAGGCTGCCCACCTCTCTGCGCCTTTGGGTGTGTGTGTGTGTGTGTGTGTGTGTGTGTGTGTGTGTGTGTGTGTGTGTTGTTGACCTGAGGGGGGACGGATGTAAATAGATGCGCAACGTTGTGAAGAAGGTAGAGCTATTATGCTCTTGAGGTAATCAAGTGCGAGTGTGCGTTGCTCCTATAAAGGAGCAGGTCATTTGAGGCTCTCCCTCCCTCACAGCTTTCCCCTCCACAGGTTTTTTCCTCCCAGCAATATCACTAATCAACCCGTGATTACCGCCTGTAGTACTGGGAGCCGGCCGATAACAAGCCATGTCACCAGGATGCAATTGTGTTGTTATTCTTTTAATATTTAATGGGATTGTAATGGTCCTGGAGCCGCGACCGTTGTAGCGACCACCACCACCGATTGCCTTCAAATTGTCTACAGCGAACGGCACGCGATGGTGGTTCTATTATCTTGCTCCGATGGCATCCCTTTAGTGTACCTCTGGTGATTACTTCATTAAGACACATCAGAGGGCGGCCTGGAAATAGGCCCCCGCGACTATTGTCAACTCCCTCCAAGCTGGGGGAAGTGCTTACGGTGGGTTATAAATAAGTGGGTGACACCTCACATTGTGTTCGTGAAAGATCATTTCTGAATCAATGCACTGAGTCGGCGAGTCAGACTTGGGGATTGTGATAAATCCCCCAGTAGTTACCTATTGTTTAGGCACTCCATCACCATCCGCACTAGCCTTTTGGATTGGAATAGCCTGCCTTTACTCTACTCAGTGGATATTCATCCCTCTCCGCAGGGCTAAATAATGGGGAAAAACATACACCCTGTCAGTGCCTATTGGAGTATAGATTCAATCGGCTAAGGCCTGGATAGCGTCCCCCTAGATTTAGCAAGCCCTATTTCTTTTTGGGCCAGAGGAACAGGTCCCACAGGTCTTAGGTACTGAGGCTGAAAGCAGGCCTGCCATGTCCAGGGAGTGAGGCAGCACGTTATTAAGCCATGCAAGGTGTCAGCCACCCTGGGATGGGACAATTCCCTGCCCACACTCGCAGGGAGAGACCAGATGTCTTGGCAGTTTGTTGAGTCGGGTAAGCAGCACTTGTTAGCAAAAGATGTCCTCTGCGAGTGTTTACACTTGACGGGGTAGACAAGGTGTATCTTGGGCGTCGGAATTGGACCATTGTATGGCATAGTGGTATATATCGAAACATTGTGTGTGTGTGTGTGTTTATGTGTGTGTGTTTGTGTGTGTGTGTGTGTCTGTGTGTGTGTGTGTGTGTGTGTGTGTGTGTGTGTGTGTGTGTGTGTGTGTGTGTGTGTTTGTGTGTGTTTGTGTGGGTTGGAGT
>JAVQJS010148371.1:0-18104 GCA_036024795.1 Galaxias rostratus | reverse complement strand
GAGAGAGAGAGAGAGAGAGAGAGAGAGAGATTGATTCTCCAGTCAGTGTGTGGCTCCAATGGCAGTATCAGTGAGGCACGCTTACAAAGGAATTGTGGTGGTGAGTTAGGGTTGTCGTGGTAACCTTCTTCTAATTAGCGCGGTTCAAATCCACATCAGCAGTTTCACCTCTCCACTAACGAGGTGGTTACTTTGTAACAAGAGAGATGAATGTAATGGCCTTGGCTATTTTCTATCAATATTGTGTTATGTCAAATAAATATGTTGCTTTGTGTGCCACACGTTCTTCTTCTTCTCTCCCTGACAGTGGAGCTTCCTGTCCTGGACAACGAGGTGTACCACGCCGTGAAGCCTGGCCTGTCTGATTACAAAGACAGACCCGAAGAGGTCTGTGGCTCTGCTATCATTAAGGGCTTAGGGAATTAGGAGGGTCTGTCTGCTGTCAGCAATACCCCCACAGTCATTTACATCAAATGTGCAGTGTGAGACAGACACAGCACATAATTACACCCCCGCCTTGGTGAGGCCCTCAGTTACTGCTGTGTCAGTGGGACCACGTGGGTCTAACACCCTGTTCTCTGACTCTGATCGCATTCATATCAGAGTTCATATCAGAACACCAACGCACTGTGTTCATATCAGAACACCAACACACTGTGTTCATATCAGAACGCCAACGCACTGTGTTCATATCAGAACGCTAACGCACTGTGTTCATATCAGAACGCCAACGCACTGTGTTCATATCAGAACACCAACGCACTGTGTTCATATCAGAACACCAACGCACTGTGTTTATATCAGAACACCAACGCACTGTGTTCATAGTAATAGCAGCTGTAATAGTATATAGTAGTGTGTATATATAGTAATATCACTGTAATAATAAAAGGCTTTTACTTTGTAAGGTCCTACAGTCAACCTTTTGCGAGGCGATTTAGAATATGAAATGTATTGAATCAAATTAAATATGATTCTAATGTATCCTGTATTAGTTTGAATAGAGTTAAGAGCTAGGGCTGTGTTTGCCTTTTTGGCCCCAGGGAGGTGACACCATCCGGGGGTTGTTGAAGATGGCAAAGAGGGTCATACCAGAGGAGGAATGGAGGAAAACGCCGGTGGTGCTCAGAGCCACAGCCGGGCTCCGACTGCTGCCTGAGGAGAAGGCCAGTGCTCTGCTCAATGAGGTGAGACTCTCCCGTAGTCTCTCTCCCTTAGTCTCTCTACCTCTCTCTCCCTTAGTCTCTCTACCCCTCTCTCCCTTAGTCTCTCTACCTCTCTCTCTCCCTCAGTATCTCTACCTCTCTCTCTCCCTCAGTATCTCTACCTCTTTCTCTCCCTTGGTCTCTCTACCTCTCTCTCTACCCCTCTCTCTTCCTCCGTCTCTCTACCCCTCTCTCCACCTTTCTCTCTCCGTCTCTACCTCTTTCTCCATCTCTCTCTCTTGATCAGTCCATACTTCTTTCTGTCTACCTCTTTATTTCTCTCTTTTCCTCCACATGTTTACCTTTCTATCTGTCGCTTCTCTCTCTCTTTCTATCTGTCTACCACTCTCTCTCCCCCGTGGCGTGTGCCTCCCTTTCATTACCCATGGGGTTTGGTTTAGCTGTCCCTGGCACCATGCAGGATGTGAACCCGCTCAGTACTTACAGAGTGTCTGCTCACAGCACCTTACTATGCTAAAAGACATCTGCTGCCTGCCTGCCTGCCTGCCTGCCTGCCTGCCTGCCTGCCTGCCTGTCTGCCTGCCTGCCTGCCTGCCTGCCTGCCTGTCTGCCGGCCTACCTACCTGCCTACCTACCTGCCTGCTCCCCTGCCTGCCTGCCTGCCTGCCTGCCTGTCTGTGATTGTCTGTTCTGCCTGCTTATCCCCTTTAAAGCCCCCATGCCTGCCACTAAGGATTTTGGGGGAAGAACTAAAATAGGGCAGATTTTGCATATGCAGATATCCTTTTGCATGGGGAAGGTAAGCTGGAAAACAGGATTTAGGTTACTTTTGGAGCACACCATCGACAGCACGCTAGCTTCTATTGACTTGTATTGACTGTAACAGGGGGCGTTACGCAAAGCAGCCCACGTAGCATCAGTGACCCACATATCCGAAAAAAAAGGCCCTGCATTATTGACTGCCATCAGCCCCGCCACGCGCAGCAGACACGGCATCTCTGCTGTGTGCACATTGTTTCCCATCTGTGGTTGTTTACAGTTGCAGTCCGTTTCGGGCAGTGTGGCGCCAGCCGTGGCCGTGGGCCATTTCCCTCTGTTAAGTCCGCCGGTCCTCTCCTGTCTCCTGTGGTGAGCAGACCCGCCTCCAGTCCCCGGTTCACTTCAGCGTGCGGTGAACCCCGGATTGGGTGGGTTTAGTGGGCGCAATCAAGGAGCCAGAGGGAGGCCACTGTGCCGGGGGCTCATCGATATGAACATGTTGAATCTCCCCACAACCCAATACCTTGTGGTCTGTTGAGAGATGTTTGTTTTGTTGGTGCCCCCTGTGAGTCTGCAGGAGAGGGGGTCCCGTGTCCCAGTGAAAGGACATCCGTCACAGGGCTAGCTCCTGGTCTGAAGCGACAGTGACAGATGGTGGCTCTGTGGAGCCCGTCTGGGGCTAGGGGCCGGCCTGCTTAGGACCCAGGGACGTGGCTGTTCAGGTTGACTGGGTCTGTCCCCTTGCTCACACGGGGCCCATCTGTCTGTCTGGAAGGCTGCACTTACCCCTCACCTGACCGGGCTCTGGCAGTGAGCAGAGGGAAATTGGATTTCAGGATTGCTGGAAAATAGGATTTCCTCCTGCTGAGGGGGATCACTCTGGTTGTTTAGCCGACAGTAGCTTTCTTAAAAAAGTCACCGTGGTTTGGTGTTCCTCCGTAGGTTTTGAACGAGGACTGTGACCAGAATTGGTACAAAGCGGAGCAGAATGGGAAGGAGGGCCTGGTCCCCAAGAACTACATTCAAGTGAAGCCACGTGGGTAAGACAGGATTCCGCCACCTACAACACATTTCACCTCAATATGAGCTTTTAAAATGAATGATTAATGTATTATGAATAGATATATTGCTCATTGGTCAATAAACTATGCAAAATATGACATGTTGAGTTCTCTCAATTATTAAATAATTTTAACTTGAAATGTATGTTTAAAATTTTTCTGTATCGATATGAAAAGAATGTGTCTCTCATCTGATTCTCTGCTGAATCGTTCAGTATGTTTCTTTCTAGTTGCGCCAATCTTCTGACTGAAAGTTACAGACAAATCTACCTACCTATGATTATCTGTATTTAATGTGCTGTATAGTTTGGCTCAGAGTTTTCCTGACTGCACGGGTCATCCAGGAAATGTGCTTGTGTGGTAGTGATTGACCACAAATGGTTTCGTCACCACCATGCTGTCACCATCTGAAGATAGGGTATGTAAATATGGCGTGTAGCCAGCTAGCAGGCCAAACCTCATCAAAGACAGCCCATTCCCGACTCCACCACAGAGCGGGAAGTGCTGAAGATAATAGGCGGATCTCCCTCTTATCTCCATGTTCACCTCGGGGAGATCAAAGTCTCCCGTGGTCAAGGCCCCTGTGTTCGGAACAATGTTGTCACACTACGCTGGCTGGCTGTGTGGAAAGGGTCTTGTCGGTAAAGCCATCCTGTCCCATGTGCATCCGTGAAACCCATCGACAGGGAAATGTGTCAGTGGGGAATGGCTGCCGCTCTGCCGACAATCAGCACCGGCGATGTTAATTACAGCAATGTATTTTATCTGAAGCCGTTCCGTAATTGACTGCACGTTGTAAGCATCAGAACAACAGCGCGTGTTGAAAATGCACGGAACACAATACACATACACACAATCTGTCACAGACTCACACACTCACACACACACACATAGTCAAAGAGTGAGCACTCGACGGAGCCAGGCGCAGGTGCAGTTGACACTGCGCCACACAAGCGTGGGTTGGCACGTGGCCATCATGCAGACACCTTATTATCACACCAGGTACTGGACCATTAGTCCTGGCAATTATAGTCAGGACAAATGCAAAGAGACAAAGAGGATACTTCTAAGACCTCAGGCTCTTTGGCACGACAATTTTGATGACATTTTGAGGACACTACCCGTCGGGGACACTGCCCCTCAAATCGTTTTGAATAACAGAAATGTGATTTGTGGCGTTGCAGCCCAGGAATTGCATTTGTAAGTGTAATTCTTTTTTTTCTCCCAGATGGTGGGTGTTTGTTTGTTGGAATGAGTGATGGTTTTCTTTGTTGACAGTTGGTTCCACGGAAAAATCCCTCGGGCAAAGGCAGAGGAGGTGCTGAACAAACAGAGACTTGATGGAGCCTTCCTCATCCGAGAGAGTGAGAGCACGCCAGGGGACTTTTCCCTGTCTGTCAAGTATGTTACCCTATTACCATATCTCCCTGCACCCTCGAAGGGGAATACTGTAACCACATTTCTAAACATGTATTTATATGTTCTGCGTCTAGCTAGTATTCCTTTAGATGATAGCAGCTGGTGATGAAATGGGCATTGAGTTTTTTCACTTTCTACTTGCTTGTCTTGTAAAACAGTAGCATCAAGTGATGGAGCGTCAGTGCTTAATAAAAGCACTTTCACTTCACCATGTGCCAGGTTTATCACATGGTTTGACCAGCCTTGATCTTCCATCATGGTCTTTATTCAATTCCCCTCTGCTTTTGTCTATAAGGCAAATTGCCTGTCATCCATATCGCTTCTAATAACACTCTTATCTACCAGTTCAATCGGGACCTTTGTGTCATCGTTATGTTTAGAGGGACGACATTTTGACTGACCGTAAATGGTTCCATTTGTTCCTTTCCTTTTCACGGAGCACCTCGTCATGGACACAATACGTTTGTGCTTTTCTAACGATTTGAGTTCAAGTTCAAGTTTCAAGTTTATTTGGCATGTGCAATTAACAGGGCCAACATGTAATGAAATGTGCTGGATGAGAGTTGGCCAACCAACTCAGCAGAATAAAATATTTATAATAAAAGTTAAAAATACCAAGTTTTAAATGACCAAAAAAGTACAAAGTATAGAACAGCATAAATTCAAAAAGTCATGTGAGGACAGTAGGGGCAGTTCTTAACAATATAAAGTAATTTATAAATGAGCAGAAGGAGTAGAGTGCGGACACTCAAAGTTCAAAGTGCACAGTATAACACAGGATCATTCTGAGCAGAAAAACTCTTATGACATGGCAGGCAGCAACACTCCTTCCCCCATTGAATTTTAATTAGCACAGCACCATTTCTTTTTCATAATCATACAGTTTTGAGTTGGGCACGCAATATATATTTTTAAAAGCAGCCAAAGGATCTATATTTCAAGTAGACGTCCCATGATCAAAAATCATAATTTTGCGCCATCGAAAATTTCATTGGCCTTTTGAGTCGTGTTGCCATGTCGTTCTGAAAGGTTTTTGAAACCCCACAAGGTACTACCAGACACACTTTCTCTCAAAGAGCTTCGTTTCTGCTTAGGGGAAGTGCTCCTTTGAAGGCTGCTACTCGAACTAACTCATAACTAACGCTCTGAGCCAAGACCTTCTTAGCCCGCTGAGGGTAGAGTCGTGGTATTTTGTCAAGTAAATGCCACATTCTTTCTATTAACATCACTCTGATTGTATCTGTTCCGGTCTAAATCATAATAAACACAGCTGAGCAGGCCTCAGATCCTCGAATAAACGAGGCACATTCATATGTCTGATGCTTGGCTGGAGGTAGATATATCAGAAGAACAGTTGAAGTCTAAATAAAGCAGTGACAGCAATAGTGCAGTTCAAGTTACTGCAGGAAGTGGACACCACTGAGATGTACGTAGCTGCACTATATCGGTATGTTTGTATGTGTCTGAAAGACACATCGAATATTTATGAATATACCAGAATAGACATTCGTCAAAATACAGATTTGTTGTAATGTACACACGTTTATAACAATAGATCTGTATATCAATGAATATCTCATCTGGTCTGCCACTGAACAGGCAGCTACACTTGAAAACTGGAGTGCCTGCCTACACCACCGAAACACTTGCATTAAAATCCTTTTAGTCTCTCTGTGGTCCAGGCACAACCTGTTGTTGAAGCCGGTGGGCCTTCCTTCTCCTGCTAAATGACAGCAGTGCAATGTTCTACTATTCCCAGTGCTAAAGTCACACGGCCTCATTTATAAGTAAGCAAGCCATGAAATATAAATCTGCAAAAAGATAAATCCAATGTTTTATGGGCAAAACTAGGCCACACCGCTTCAATCATTTATGGCGACTACACACAGATGGTTTCGAAACGGCCCAAAGACACTTGAAAATAGTCTAGCTTTCACAGCTTAATGATCCAGATTTAACTGTGTTGTGACTTGCGCAGCCAAGCGTAGTCAACCAGCATCAACTATCTCCTTATCTCTCTCCATAGGTTTGGCAATGACGTTCAGCACTTCAAAGTATTGCGAGATGGGTCGGGAAAGTATTTTCTGTGGGTGGTCAAGTTTAACTCTCTTAACGAGTTGGTGGAGTACCATCGAACCTCGTCTGTTTCGCGCAGCCAGACCATTCTACTGAGGGACATGGAGGAGGTCCAGGTTCAACAGGTTGGAAAGGCCCTAGGGTCATAATTTCTATCACACACACACACACACACTGAAACACACACACACACACACACACACACACACACACTCACTCACACAGCCGATCACACTGGCGATCACACAGTTGACATGTACAATTATGGGCATCTGTATGAGCACACACATGCACATATCACAGCCAATTATAAAATAAGAAAAAATCCTCATCTCAAGCAGTCGTTTAATGAAAGAGATTGCGTCATGCAGTCGTTTGAGCCATCGCACAAAACACCGCAAAGACACACAAATTAGCAGAGTCAAGGAGAGTTCACTGGTGAGTGCCTCCATCCACAGAAGGTTAAGCAGATCAATGCAGCTCACTTATGGATGATTGGATAACCCATTATCTGTCGTCTGTCTCCCAGCACATGTACGTGCAGGCTCTGTTTGACTTTGAGCCCCAGGAGGAGGGGGAGCTAGGCTTCAGACGGGGAGACCTGATCCAGGTCCTCGACAACTCCCACGCCAACTGGTGGAAAGGAGTGTGCCACGGCCAGATGGGAACCTTCCCCCGCAACTATGTCACCCCCGTCAACCAGCACCTGTGATGGAGGTCCAATCGCGCAGAGCAAAATGGCCGAGAGACTTTTCAAGAGACAATGTGGAGGAACCAAGGGGACCTGAGACGGAGGCTGTGACCACAGCACTGCCACTTTGCATTCATTCCGGTCAGCACAGTCTTGTCGTTGGAGGCAGGATTCATTGTTTTGGAGGGTTTGCATAGTGCTGGCGTTTCAAACAATTGTCCTGTCAGCCCGCACCTCCACTGCCGTATTTGTTCTGTTGTTCTCCTGTCTGTTGAACAATAGACACTTTCAAAAGATGTCAGTTTGTAACAGTGGCCAAAGAATGCTGCAGTGATGGGGCTTTTATGATTTGTATGTACAATAGACTGTATTTATTTACAGAATGGACAATTTCCAATTAATTCCACGATTTGCTCGTTTTATTGTGTGTTGTGTATTCACTTTTCTGGGAGTGTTGGTGGTTGGCATTGCATTTTGGGTCTCGACAGGCAAATTCAATGTTTTTCCTTGCATCATGCCACAATATTATACTGTAATACCTGTGTGGTGGAATTGGAAGAATAGTTCTCCAAACTGTCTTGCATTGTTGTAACAAAGATGCAGCGCAAACGATCTCCTTTAGTTTCTGATGTCAAGATTTTTTTTATCATGTTATAAACAGCAATGTTTTTAATTTGCTGTCTTGTCATTGTACAAAACGACCGTGTTGATGAAGTTGACTTTTGTGTGCATGTGAAAATATCCCAGTATCCCTTTGTCGCTCATCGTTTACATTCTTGGTGAGCTGTGGGGATGGTTTGCCAAAATTGTGGAGTGGCTTTAAGGCAAATACTTTTTACTTTAAACATGTATTATTTATTGAGATTATATTTGCTCCTAAAATCAAGCAATCTTACTCTGTGAATAGCATAATGGAGTATAGTTTATTTGTCTTCATTCAACAAAAAATATTTTTTTATTCCTATGAAAATGTCATCTACATTTTCTTGAGAATTTGTCGTCGAAAGTAGTTTTTTGAGGCATTATGCTCTTTGGGTAGTGACTTCTCTATTTGAGTTGTATCTCTCTCTCTCTCTCTCTGCCAGTTGACTGCTGAGCAGCCAGTAGTCATACAGGTCATACTGAAGGTCAATTAACAGTATGAAAGCTCTTTATGAGCATAAAACCCATCCTCTTGTGGGGTATGTCAACCACAGCGAGAAAAAAGGCCTTTGCTTCAGGATGTATTGATTTTATAATGCACAGTGGACTTAATGTTTGAATATGATGTTACGACTCATTTTAAGGTTAATTATTATGGTCGCTTATGCAGCATTATTAGAAGGGCTTCTGTGATTTTTATTGAGATTAGAAGAGCGCTGTTCAATGTGCTTGTTGTTCAATTTGTTTGTTGTAAAAGGAAAATATGTACTTTAGAATGTTGAAAAATCTAAATTGTTTAAATAAAAAATAATGTGTGTCTCAAAGTGATGCTGACAGATGATGGTTGTACTCGGTTGGCCTCTACGACGGGCGCAATTTATTTTTAGAAAACATCAGTCAGCGCAGCGCAGCGCCCTCCGTCATTAACTGTCTGCGCAGCGACTTCCGTCAGTTGACGACCACGCTATGGCACTGGAGCTTTTGGTGGTCTGGTATGATGGTTGCACACCTAGTTAATTATGCGTATAGAGGAGAATAGTCAGACGATTCTGACAAAACGGCATACACAACCCTATACAATTTACCCTGAAGATGGCATAACTACACAAATCTGTGAATCTGACAGGCATGCCAATATCACCCACCAGCTATTGCTTCTAAATTGTCAATTTTGTAGCTCAGCCTCTAAACTTATAATCATATTCTGATCATGTCATAATTTGTGCAAACACAGAAGTAACATTTGACAGTCATTAGTGAGTATTACTGTTAGGAATAGTTAAGAGGTATAACTTTCAATATTTTTACACGTGGTGTGATTGAATTGTCGAATATATGACCGGTTCTTCAGATCAGCGTTTCTCAAACTCCGTTCCGATAAAGGCTAAGATAAATAATTTATAGTTTTTCGTAAATTTCCGTTTTGCGGTGTTAGAGATGTGACAGTGAAGTACCCCCGAGATTCAATGACCCTCTTATTGTAACATTGTTCTTTGAATGAAACCTGGAGAAACATACTGAATGACTGTGCTCTTAGCGCCACCAGCTGGTTTTTGTATTGTAGAATCAATTAGACTTTTGCTGGAGAGAAATAAAACCTTAGAAGGGACTGGGGGGGCATTAGTTTTAGAGCAACCTGGATTTGGCAGCCTTGAAAAGTGAATGCCAACATAGTTGGTTTGTAAGAGATATTGCTTGACACACACATATAAAAGGCGAATGCTCATGTCTGTTGTTTTTAAGACTACTGTCTATTAATAGAAAATAATGGAAGTCAAATAAATGAATGATCTGACTAGTCGAGCCAATGTTGTTCGAACACAACTATGATGCTTGAATTATTAATTGAGGCAGATTTCCGTTCAAGTTTATAGCCTGAAAACGAACTAATTGGGAAACATGTTCTGACTGTTATTATAAGACCCATAATAAAGCTTTGCAAGAGGGCGTGTATATTTCAAGCCTAATCTTTCGCCATAGCCACTGCCTCGATCACCACACAAGACTCCATTCATTGACATTGGGCTAGGCTGGGAAATATGGCGGATACAGACGGCGAGTCGCTGGAGTCTTTGCTTAGTAAGTATAAAGCACATTTACAAACAGTATGCATATAAACAATATAGTTTCCTCGTCTAATGTTACATTATGTGGGAGGGGGTCTGATGTCGCTGACCAAGGAAATCAAAAGTCCTAGTTGTCCAAATGTTTTTCTTTCCCCCCAATATTTTGATTGCTCTTTCTCTGTCAACTCAGCAGCTGTGGCTAGCTCGCGGTAGTTAAGCTATGGGTTACCACTACTAGCTAGCCTTGCCGCTACCTCCCCCAGATAAAAATGTTTTTGTTGACATAACGTAATTGATCTTTCGTTAGCTAGTTAAACATCTCTGTCATAATCTGGTGATTGGCATGCTATAGAAAGAGAACAAGCACAGTCTCATTGTTACCTAACGGTTTAAAGTATTTCACCTGCTGCCTGCATGCCTTCCTTCAGCACTGCATAAACAGTTCATGATTGCTTTTTCTTTAACAAGCTAACCTTATATCCACGACAACATCTGTCATACTTAACGTAATCTGTTTGGCAGATGAACTAGCTGACAGTCAAACTGTGCCTTACCTTCGTTATCATATCTTCAGCTTGAACACCTAACATTACTTGAATAATAGCCTGCAAATTATTTTGTATGTTTCTACTGCAGACAAGGTCACCAACCCTTCCAACAGACAGGAAGATTGGGAGTATATCATTGGATTTTGTGACCAAATAAACAAAGAGTTGGAGGGGTGAGGATATAGCATATGTTATCTGGCATGCCCAGAAAATAACATTAATAATGAAACATGCATTTTTAAACGTAGACTGCATGATTAATTGCCCACTGCTATTGCATTTGGTACAAAAAATAATACGACGATACAATATAATCCAAAAGACAAATCAAGTTTAGTATTCGTTTAAGGCATGTTTTGTTTTCGTCTACACATTTTGCACGTCGAGCTGTTGTTGGATTGACCTTGTTTCTGTTCATTACTTTACAATTCCAGCCCGCAGATATCCGTGAGATTGTTGGTGCATAAGATCCAGTCTCCGCAAGAATGGGAGGCAATACAAGCTTTGACGGTATGTGGTACTTTTGACAGGCTGTTTTAAGTTCTTTAACAGTTCTTTAGCCGGCTGTTTTAAGATCTTGACTAATGGTCTAGTTCCCGCATGTTGTAGGTTCTAGAAGCTTGCATGAAGAACTGCGGACGAAGGTTTCACAACGAGGTCGGAAAGTTTCGGTTTTTGAACGAGTTAATTAAAGTGGTGTCACCCAAGGTAAGTTGGAAATCTCAAATAAATTTGCCAGCCTATGGTCACGTTTATGTGTGGCACTGTGTTCAGCAGCTGAACCGGGTTCTGCTTCTCAGTATCTCGGAGACCGGGTATCAGAGAAAGTGAAGATCAAAGTGATAGAAATGCTCTTCAGTTGGACGGTTTCTTTACCCGATGAGGCAAAGATCACAGAAGCCTATCAAATGCTGAAGCGGCAGGGTAAGACATCGGTGAATGACCACCCTCTGAGTAAAGCGTTGGTGGTGGAAGAACTCGTCACCTTGGTGTTTCTCTGTTCAGGTATCGTCTCGGTTGACCCCGAAGTCCCACAGGATAAGACACTGGTGCCGTCTCCTTTGCGTCCGAGGAACCCTGTGTTTGAGAACGAGCTGAAGAGTAAAGTAAGTCGCTGTTCTGTTTTATTTATTTGCGCGTGGGGTGGGAAACACACATGTTGTAACAGGCTGAGTTCTTCATATTGCTTGTGGCTCCTTCGCTCAAGCTTTCATGGGGGGACTCCCTGGTTATTCCTTGCCCCGCCCTAGAAGGACAACCCGGGGCCGTGACTGCGGACCGGAGTCCAAGCTGTGTGTTAACTTTTTGCGTCGCTTGCAGCTGATTTATGGTGGAGACTGTTTTTCGAGGGCTTGGGAGCGCTTGGCTGTTGTAGACTACCCAGGACTGTGTGGGAGCAAGACAAACACACTGACTAATAGCAACCTTTCTCCGTGCAGCAACTGGCTGAGTTGTTGAAGAGCAAGAAGCCCGAGGACCTCCAGGAGGCTAACCGATTGATCAAGAACATGGTCGAGGAGGTGAGCATGTGACTTCAAAAATGTTCTCTAGCCAACTGGACATGCTTTATGCTTCGTGTCTGTTTCGATTGGGTACACTGCATTAAGTAGATTGCAGTAATACACAATGTTTACCTCACATAAACAAATACTCCAACATAAACACTCCAACTTGCAAATGGAGTGAGATCATAGTAAGACCCTAGATATGCTCACATGAAAACTATGGTACAGAAGAAACACATTTTCCTATTGGGGTGTCATCAGCAGTCATTTTGCTTTGTAGGATGAGATAAGGATTCAGAGGGCAGCCAAGCGCACTCACACCTTGGAGGAGGTCTATAACAGTGTCAAACTTCTGAACGAGATGCTCTCCCACTTCAGCACGGACGACTCCACTGATGGAGACAAAGAACTCATCAGGGTGGGTCTCCATTTTGGTTCTTCTTTCTCTAAATATCAACAAGGTTTTCCGGCCTGAATCCACCGCAGCGGTCTGTTTTCATCTCTTGTTGAAAACTAACGTACCATTTTTACTCTTCACCATTTTTACCATTTTAGTTTATGTACCAAGATGACACATTGACATAAATGTGAATGAGTGAGTGCCCGTTTCTGACGGTCTCATTTGGTAATATAGAATGCTTTCTTCTTTCAAATGCACTGCTGGAGAATTAGTCGTGTTCCACACAATGGTCTTCCATAGTGTGCACGTCCTCAGCCGTAACCCTGCGTTTTGCCACTCCCACGTTTGATTGTAGACTTCATACACTGTTAAATTAAACGGTCGTGTGACCGTCTCCTCTCTTGAACCCTGTATTTACTCTCTGAAGGTTTTACTTGCGTTTCATCCGTTACACAATATTATATTTCCAATCTTTTAGACTGAAATGTGATTGAATTTTGGGCTCATGCTAGATGTTTCAACTTGGTTTTTAGGTCAAACTATTTATCGGATAACTTCTGCTCTACAGTGCCACATTTTTCTAGTGGTCTTTTGATTGCTAGATATGTGATATGATATGGTTGCTTTTTGATCTGCATGACAATTCTCGGATAAAAATGGCTTTACTGAAAGTAGGATGTTAGTTTCTATTTTACTGCACCTTTAGAAATGTATGATATTATTGCAATTTGACATCGGGACAGTCATTCACTATAAGGGCAAAAAATATTTTAAAGCGAATGTCTTCACTAAGTTCTTTTGACATACTTACACAAACATGGGAATACATTATATAAGTGATTGTCTCCTTTTAAAATTGAAGTACTTTCAAACACTACTATTGAACACAAATCTTATTTCCATTTATATTGTTTATAAAATCTAATTATTGTGTGCATTTTTCTAACAGCATAATAGAATTTTTTTTATTCCCAAAAGGAACTGTATGGAGACTGTGACAACCTCAGGCAAACTGTGTTCAAGCTAGCAACAGACACAGAGGATAATGACAGTAGCTTGGGTATGTACCTCTCCCGATTGACATGAGCACTTTCTCCCCACGAGTCTTTTGAGCCCTTTTGACCCTTGACCTCTTGCTTTCCACAGGAGACATCCTGCAGGCCAGCGATGACCTCTCACGTGTCATGAACTTGTATAAGAAGATTGTGGAGGGAGAGGCCATCAACGGAGAAACTGAAGCATCCCCGCCAACGACAACGGAATGTAAACACCTTCATACACCCGGGTCATCTTCTTTTCTGTGTATCCAGCCTAACATTCATCAATGGCATGTTGTCCAAATGAAGCCCATCCTATTGCTTTATCCACATCATATCTGGTGAAGTTATGTATGTATACGTGACCGCGTCTGCTCACACACAAACACACTGTAGATAAATGCGCAGGTTTATGGGTGATGCTGTCACTCTTTTGAAGAGAATACATCTGTATATTCCTTTTACGTCAAATCTGCTGGACAGGCACCAAAGCGCCCAGCAGCAGTAGCACTCAATCAGAGATCCTGATCGACCTCACCGGTCTGGACCTGCAGAGCCCCTCTCCACCAGAGCTAGCCCCAGCAGCACGTCTCCCGGAGGCCGGCCCCCTCATCCAGGTGGACCTTCTCTACGGCTCTGCTCCTCCTGCCACGGCCCGTTGTACCACGGCAGAGCCCGGGCCCAGCGAAGCCACCTCGTCCCTCTCCTTCTTAGACGAAGAGCTCCTGTCGTTGGGTAAAAACCCGCCATTCATTCAGACTTGTTATTTGACTCCGCCTCTGCAAATGTCAGCGATGCTGTTGTGATTATGTTTCAGGTCTTAGTGACCCTGTTCCGTCTTTAAGCAAGTCCTCTTCCACTGAAAATGAAATCCTGAATGACCAGTTGTCGTCTTTCAAGGTTTGACACTTACTGTTGGGTTTAAACGCATATCGCAATCTGGTATTTCACCTACTATTGCGTAATCTTTTCTAAAACATTGGTTGTAACATTTGTCATCCTTTATTTGTAGGATCCCAATTCGGTGCTGGATCTTTTTGGCAGCGTCTGTGTCCCAACAACAACGTGGTCCTCAGCGTCATCGATGTCTATTGATTCTCTCTCTTTGACAGCAGCTCCACTCCACTCCATGACTACCTCCTTCTCCCTCTCTGCTCCTACATTCTCCCCTTCTCCCCTGCTCACATCATCGGAGGGCTTGGGCTGCATGGTCCAGACAGCTGAGAACCAGTTGCCAGGCACTGCCTCCCCCTCTCTTCCTGCGCCTCCCCAGCCATCCTCAGCCTCGCTCAGCCACGGTGGGCAGGACCTGGCCATGCTAGACCTGAGCAGCCCTAAAAGGTGTGCGGTTTTTCCTATTCGATATCAGTGAGGTGGGAGGTCATTTTAATGGAGGGTTGGGCGCTCTGTCAACGGTTTCTGATGATATCATGGTGCTGACATTTTGTTTGTTTAGTTTGTGCTTTTGTAAGACTGTCTGCTTCTCTATAATTTCACTTAGCTATGTTTACTAATAGCATGCTCTGTCTACACAGCATGTCTGGGCTACTGGACTTTGGCAGCGTGCGTGGTATGGGTGAGGCTCTGGGTGTCTCCACTGCCCCCTGCTGTTCTTCTGGTATCTCACCCTCCAGATCCAGCCCCCTGCCCTTGGGTGCGACATCCTTACTCCAGTCCAGTGCCCCCAACTCTACCAGGACTCAGGTGGACGACATTCCCCTTCTGCGTTCCCTTTCCCCTATCCCTCCCCTGGTACAGACCAGTCCAGCCTGGCCCAAGACGGAGCTCTCCCTGTCAGATGTCCATGTCCCCCTGGACTCCATCACCCCAAGTGAGTTCCAGAAAGTTGTCATCGTCCCGTAGCTTGTTGGGTCGGTCCGTAAGCGACGCGAGGACACTGAGCAGCTCGTCAAAATGAGTTTAATCAGTTCGTTGTCTCCCCTGCAGGCAAAGTGTGTCCTGTGACCGCGTACGACAAAGACGGCGTTCGCGTGTTGCTGCACTTTGCCACGGACTGCGCCCCCGGGCGGCCCGACGTTCTGGTGATGGTGGTGTCCATGCTGAACACCGCCCCTCTACACGTCAGAAACATCTGCCTCCAGGTGGCAGTGCCCAAAGTAAACCGCTTCACATCTAACACAATGGAAAGGGGGCATTGTGAGACACAAAATGACATAATTGTGTACTGAACAAGCAGGAAAGTACCGTAATCATATGGTTTCAAGGGACCCCATTCAGAAGTTTGTATCCCACTGTTTGAACAGTGAAATGTGATTGGTCTTCCCTGTCTATATACTCTGGTAACCGACCGTTGCAAATGGGGACTTTACATTCTGTACCTCCCACAGACCTTTAAATAAACCATTACTTTAAACTTAGAAAATTGTGTTTATATTTAAAGTTCTCCTTCCACCTAGTAATTTTCACCTCAACCCTCAACATCACTGCCTAGACCACCGTAGTTGTATGCAGTTTCAAAAACACATTGTAAGCCAATGGTTTCTAAGTGGGAGTGAAGGCCCTGGGTTTACAAAGACATTATATATATATATATATATATATATATATATATATGTATATATAGGTCAAAATGTCAAGACCAACTTTGTCACGGGTCACAATTTTTAAACAAACATTTTCCCCTGTCATGGGTTCAAGTCATAGTAATATTTGGACAACCCAAGTTTATGTTCAGTTGAAGCCTAACATTTACATCCCCTTCATTTTTCTTCATGGCAGTCAATGAAGGTCAGACTGCAGCCCCCTTCAGGCAGCGAGTTGGCAGCCTTTAATCCCATCCTCCCTCTAGCCGCCATCACTCAAGTCATGCTGTTGGCCAATCCACTGAAGGTATGATTCGCTCTAACAGAGCTCTACTTGAAATGTTACCATGTACATATTTAATCCCATCAGCAAAAGTAACAGTCAACTGTTTGTGCTGGTTTGCAGTCCATTGCCAGGGTTTTAACTCATTTGTGGTGGGTGTCTTTTGAGCATTCTGTCGCCCGTCTGCTGCAGGAGAAAGTACGGATGCGATACAAGCTGACGTTTGTTCTGGGAGAGAAGGCATGCACGGAAGAGGGAGAGGTGGACCAGTTCCCCCCAGCGGAGAAGTGGGGGGCTCTCTAGCCCCAGCTCCTTAGCAGCACTCATCCCGGTGCCAAGAAAGGCCAGTGACACACGACACAGCTTGACCCCATCGCCTACTGAGATGGCTTACAGTACTGTTGGGAGGACTTGATGTAACGTTTCGCCCTAGCAAAGTGAAAGAGCTACGACCATTGTCTGACTTTTGCCATTGTTGTGTTATTTTTTCTTTTATAGAGGAATTCTTCCCCTCTGCAAAGATATTTCTCACAATTGAAAATACAACCAACATTCATTTTTGTGTCATCCATTGCAATATGGGAGGAGGTGACACTTTTGTTGATAGGGGCTACAATAGAGCACAACTTTTTAAATTGTTACAAACTGCTTGCACTTTAAAATGCCAAATAGTGTTAAGTGCAATGTTTGGTTTAATAGAAAATGAAACCTAATTGTTATTAATAAGAGATTAACTGACCATACAAGCAGTTCTTGAAGGAGTGATTGTGTAGTTCCTCTGTAATGTCATCTGTTACTTTGATATAGGGATGGGATCGTTCTCATTTTGCACACCAGAAAGACATGAATTGATTGGTTCATTGCTGAACTTTGGATAAATTCCAAACGGGCTATTAGCATAATAAGTTTAGACTCAATTTTTCATTTGAAAAACTTGTTCCACAGATTGGGTGAAAAGCACCATTGTCACTCTACGACTCGATCTTGCCATGGTAATGAACACGAGTGGTGGCCAGTGTTGGGCTGATAAGGGAGAAGTGGTGTTCTCAGTAGAATCACTTTAAACGTTTACAGTGCCCTGAACAACCTACCTTGCTTTCGTGATTATCCATTTTTAGTAACCCAACTCTGCCAAACATAGGTAGTAGCCAATGTGTGAGGGGGAGAGGGAGAGAGAGCCTGTCTACTCTTTCGTTTAAGCCTATCGACTCTTCGGTTTGGGCACTGTTGCAATTCAATGTTTTGCAAAATTGTGTATCTATTGCCCCAGAATGTGTATTGGGGGTTTAACATATTTCAGTGAACTGATGACTTAGTATTTATGTGCAATTATGGCACTAAAGTAAGCGGGGATATGAGAATCCCTTTTCTTTTTGTTTTTATTTATTCTTAGTTATTGTCATGAATGTATTGTTTTGCTGTTCTGGTTCCAAAAGCAAATACCTGGGGCAGCTCCGCCTACAGTCGTTTTAGTGCTGAATTTCTTCATGGATAGTTATGAGACATATTTCAATGTTGACACATTAATGACAGTATGCTGGCAGTGCCATTCATTTGACACATTGAAATGTTTGGGGTTTGCACAGTTGTAATAATCTGTTCATTCTCAGTTTAGATATATAACACGCATCAGATTGTTTATGATCAACATTGAGATGATGGTCTTTAGTCAGCAGATGAAGTACAATACTTGATTCAAACAATCAAAACATAGTGGATGTTTCTACATTCAATGCAATACAACATGTGTTTTGTGTGTCATCATCTACTGCGTTTTTGTTTTAGTGGGGTCTGGAGCTTGATGTGCTTTGTAACAGAATTTTATTTAAAAACTTGTTGCTGTACTTAAGTCTGTTACATACCATATGTTACCATAATGAAATGAAAGAATATTTTTCAAGAGATGTT
>JAVQJS010148360.1:0-14687 GCA_036024795.1 Galaxias rostratus | reverse complement strand
CCCCCCCCCCCCCCCCCCCCCCCCCCCCCCCCCCCCCCCCCCCCCCCCCCCCCCCCCCCCCCCCCCCCCCCCCCCCCCACCGCGGACAAGAGAGGAATCAGGTCAATGGTTTACATGTAGCATTAGACTTAAAGGGTTTGAGGAGGCTTATGCGAAAGGAGTAGAGCAGAGAGGGGTAGAGGCAGTGCTTCTGACAAAGAAAGTGGACACAATGGTGGACCAAGAAATGACTAAGAGTAAAAGTTAGGCAAAAAGAAAAATAAAGGAGAAGAAAGCGCTGACTTTTCCTCAATATGGTCATTTTTTTCTCTTTTTCTCCCCTCAAACAGATGCTGGGGCAGATGGCAGCGAATTAGCAGAAAATAGGAAAAGACAAAATGAGACAGTGTATTAGTGGTCCGGAGAGGATGGACATCATGAAATAAAGATTAGATGGCAGTGCAGAGGGGAGCAAATCTCACCCGTGGGTTCGGGAAGCCATCACAGAAACATACTGTACAATCACTAAGGTCTTGAGCAATATGCATTGGGATCAAGGTAGCGATAGATGCTGAGGGCCACAACAAATCACCAATACGCTAGGTTGCCTGGACTAGGAGCAAGCAGGTGAGCAAACCTGAATACAAACACAATCGGGCAAATACTTTCTCATTCTCGTAATCTAATGAGCAGTAAACCTAGAATCTAAATGGGTGCAGACACCACAAGAAATTACAAAGTTTTTCTGTTGTTAATGGCCATAAGATGAAATGCGAGAATTACATGCAATTTGTAAATACACAAATAAATTAACATCAATCGTCATAGAGTCAATATGCCGTCTTCAATGCTGTACCAACTTGTTACTTGCTATGTATTCTGTTATTTTGAGACTTACTGGGTTTTTTATGTACACCAACTTTCCTCATCTTATAAAAGCACCCCATGGCTATTTATGTCGAATGTACATTAGTCTAAAAGATTGACAGAAGTGTTTCTGTTTTTTTTCTTCGAACAAGCGGGCTGGGTTAAGAATACACAACATTACAACCAGTAATTCTGGCTGCCTATTAGATTTATCTGGCACAGGCTGGGGTGAAGGCATGCACTTTGTCTTCACACATGAAAACAGCATCTCAAGTGTTACAATTCCAGAGGGGAGAAAGTGGAATTGCTGTTTTTACATTTCTGTATCATTTTTGCCCATGAGGAATATGGATAACAAATGAAATATTCAGCCCCATTGTCTGATTTATTTCTTTTATTATCTGCAAATATCACCCGGGCAGTTTAAAGAATAGCTCGCTTCATTCCGGGCCTTTTCGCTGGGGGCCTGACAGCCTATCAACTTTACACCGTATAAACAGGTCAGGATTGTCTGAGCGTTCCAATATGTTATACTTTAAGGTTTTGAGCATGCTGAATTTCTAAATAGAAATGAAAAAAAAAAAGAAAACAAATCCTTGAGGGGATGCTACAGAGCCCCATACCTCAGAAATGATACATTTGCACTGCGTCCATTTCTGAAATGGGGGAACAAAATGTTATTAATTTCAAAGCAGCTGGAGACCCTTCATATCACAATTTCTCAGACTGTAAGTAACATTACCAGCCTGGAAAGCGTGATTGACTGACAGGTGCTTCCTCTCTGGTGTTGGTAATGGTGGAGTGTTTTCAAGCTTCCCTTTACTACTGATAGGCCTGAGAATGTTATGCAGGATGGCCCGTAGCAATGTAATAGCAAGTGCATTACTGTATTTACTTCATGCTTACTAATTGACCATAAAAAAGCCACATGATCGAAATTTAGAGGTATGAAGCAAATATTTAAAAATGCATAAAAGTTGATAAAACTCAAATTACATTTTTTATAAAATAGTTTTGTCAAAACATAATGTAACCTCTATGCAATGGTTTGAGTAGTATGACCATATAAAGTAGTATGACTAGATTGTTGACAGCTTCATTTTAAATTCCTCCAAAGGATAAAGGCACAAAGTATTTCTTCTAAATTATAAGGCTATACCTTTAGGTTAAAACCTTAATTTGTAAATATTAAAATATACATTTTTGTCATTCGTAATTCAATATCAGTTTTGAAGACTTAATATAATATGGTGGTATAATTAGTCCTAGTATTTGTATTTTTTATATTTCTGTGCCCATAAGTGTCAATCAACCATGCAATAAGTAAAAAGGTCATTTAGTGTTAATGATAACATATAATGATAACATAGATAGATAGAAAAAATAGATAGATCTTTAATCTTCTGTTCTTGTCTTCAAACCGATAAGCAAATCCTGGCACAATTCACACAATGCTGCTACTACCAACAATGACACTTTGTCCTTGAAAGACAAATAAAAACTGTTTCCTCGTTGGTGACCAATAACCGAGACAAATTTATGAGTGGTAGGTCTGCCTCATCATAACTACCAAGTACTCAGTAAAATGTCATCATAAGCTGGCTAAAATGAATGGATCTGCCCTCTGACTTTCAGAGAAAGGCTGGCACGCCGAGGCAGGATACTGCACCTCTCCATTCCTTCCAGGTGCTTTGTCCCTGTTTTCCACACTGCATTTCCAAACACGCAGGCTAAAGATAGTTATTCCACCTTGAACCGATCTACAGAACCTCCCTGGAGAGCGCAGGTCCCCCTAGTGAAACCTCACACTGGATAGAATTGCTCTGTCTCTAAAAGGGGACTGGAATGGCAGGAGCGGAATATTCAGAAAGGCTCACTTTAAATCAAGATAAAAGACTGAAATGGAAAATAATAGGGCGAACAACCCCCTGGACGGCTCACATCCCTAATGGAAACACATGGCTGAGGGCTGAGGTGTTGTCAGCAGCCCGTGCTGTGACATTCCTTTTTGATAATCTGGCCTGCCATAAAATTAGAATAGCAAATACCCCCTGACAAAGATGCATGTTCCTCCTCTATTGTGCCATCATAAAAAACTCCACTGGTGACTCTGAACGCCACAAACTTCAATTTAAATTTACAGCGCCGCGAAAGGAGAAGTGATATGCACTCAAAAATTTTAATAACCTATTAAGTTACGACTTCAATTTCATTTTATGAATATTTTCCTTGGGGAGCACAGCCATCACCAGCGAAAGATAGAAATTTAAAAAAGATAAATAGTGCCATTAATCTACAACATTTCTCTTTCATTATCCTTGAAAATGAGGAGTTATTTTTGCTCAGATCTTCACATAATTAGCTTCTTACACTTGATTCACAAGCCAGAAAATGACCATGTTCAGAAAATTAAAAATTTGTCATTAAGTGGAATTTAACATAATATCATTTATCTTTATATTCCCCAGCTGACAAGCAGCAGCCTTGGAGGTTGATCAGGCTTTTGTGTCAAAGCCTATGTGCAAGGACTAAGCCATATAAAACCTGCAGGAGTCTAACATGCGTTTAGTTACAAGGTGATTGTTGTAGCTTTCATTCAGAAAATGTACCCACTAATGGCTCTGCCATTTAAAATAAGAACTTACAGTGAGTGGAAACGCTACTGAGACAAAAAGGTTCTGTTTTAAAGGAAGGAAGTGTACATCTTTTTTATCTTGCAACTTCTAAGTGGCATTATTTTGTTGTTAAAAAATATACATTTAAATTACTTAATCAAAGTAAGTTTAAAATGTACAACATATTTAGTGCAAATATATATATATATATTTACAAAAAGTATGTATTGCAGATCTAAATTAGCTTTATAAATAATTATTTTAAAACACTTTTTAACAGAAAATGGGGCTAACTAACGTTGACAGTGATGTTTTCTATAGTCTTGTTTTCTAAATGCTGACGACATAGGATTACATTTGAGGTACTGTATAAAATATCATATATCATATCTACAAGACGCATTTTTTACTCAATATTTTGGATATTTAATTAGTTAAGTAATAATCACTTACTGATAAAGAGTGTTCTAATTTTCTAAAGATTTGGCTTGGGTTAAGCTCTGTGCTGGGAGTGTTTCCGTTCTTTATTAGTTTCACACAAAAGAGAGGTGTGGTATGGTCATCACCGGAGTGCACTCGGCAGGCTATCCATTAAGATCTAATTGATCATCAGAAGGAATGGGAGAAAGAAATGGAGTTGATAATGATGAGGGAAACCATTTAGTCTGACTCCCATTACAGGGTAACAATATTCTTGTTTAGTTATTATTCTCCTGTGACTAAGAAAACCGGGAGCTAAAGGCCACACGCTGCACTTTTAAATGCTCTTTTTGCCTTATAAAAGTTTTAAACTCCCATATAAAACACATTCAGAAACTTTACAGTGATGGATCCCATCACAGGAGGTCATAAAAATAAGAACTGATTACAAAACTGTGATATAAAAGGTGTTTCAAATATTGCATTTGTAATGCTAAGCTGCTGTTTGGTGCGACATGTAGAACGACACAATCCAGTCAAATTAGCCATACATGTAGTACAAAGAGCCTTCTTTCAACTGGTTAATGCAGGCTCTCGTCACTCATGCCTGCTCCCCTAAAGCAAAAGCACATTACTGCAAGATTTGAAGCTAATAAACTCATTTCATAATAATATGTGCGGCTTGGCTGGTAATAAATCATTATGGGACTTCTGGTTCCCCTGATATAGTATTGAGGCACTGACCCCAATCAGCACTTGTGACAAATATTTGGAATTACAGTGGGGAGTTGATTAATTTCTCCAGATCCTAATATTCTTTTGAGGAGATGATGCATATACTTTAACTGTGTTTGCATTGTAGAGGGAAAAGTGTGTGTGGGTGAAGGAGGAGTAGGGGTGGGGGGCCGGGGGTGGGGGGGAGTTGTACAGAAACACATTAAGAGCACATCATGACTTGACTGCAAAGAGCACCATGTCTTTATGGTATTTTTGCGTTGATGATGACAAACTGCCATCAAGAACTGAAGAGATTATTCTCTTGACTTGGCCTTTACTGCACAACCTGTGTTCTTTTCGATTCGATTGACACCTCGGTGTTTTGATAGTGGACATGTTGGGAACTTTGGGAATCCTTTAAGATGCGAAATATCAAAGTTGACAATATATATATATGGCGGGGAAAGAATAGGACGCATGAAATCTTTGAGATCAACTTTTTTTTGTGTGAACTTGGGATTCAATCACGTCTATGAGCAAAGGAACCAAAGAGAATCCTGTGGATACACAAACGATACCACACACATTTTTCACCACCCCCTCCACCTAAACAACACCGAACAGCTTACATGCAACTCACATCGATTCAGTTCCCAAGGGCTCAAACCAATCTCTCTTGTCTCTAGCCAGTCTTTCTGCCGCAACCTGCACCAGCCATCAAACCCATTAATCCATCCACCGAAGATGACTATGACTGATTTGGCCACCAAACAATCAATTTGTATCTCTCTCACTCTCTCTTCTTTGCGGATGCGCAACATATCATGAAAAAGTGTCAGTGGTAATAGTTCCACAAGAATGAAATAATGGAGTAATAAGGCAATCAGTGTTTGACCTTGGAGGACAGCTAATTCATATGCCCATCTATCTTAATTATTTCCTCTGAAACGGGCAAAAAATGTACAGTGAACAATTCATTCTGCTAAGACAATTTAATTTTTTATCACTGGGTAACGCCTCTATTTTTTGCCTGATTCAGCACTTCCTTGCTTGGAATTTTGGAACTCTGTCAACTGATACTACTCATGAGCTGCATTAATAAAGAACTTGCCATCTAAATGGCATTATTTCCAAATCTGCAATATGACAGGAAGATGCCTGGCTTGACCCAACTCTAAAGTAAATTGTAACTGTAAATGTATGATTTGATATTTTTATTGTAAGCCTATTGACTAAGCTAATTTGTAGATAAGAAATATGTGACAGTGCTGTGGTTTTGAATGTGATATAGTCTGTATACTGCTTGGAGTTCAGTGCAAATGGTCTGGCAGATAAAAAAAGACAATACTGCTGGCCTTCTCCACCCTGGCAAACGTGCTTGGATGCAAAGCAGGGTTGTCTGATACCAAAGAGCAGAAGGTAAGAATGGAAGCATGTGTCTGAGAGTGGCTCCGGACAAGCATTTGTCACGAGACAGTGACAAAAGGGGGTTGACGGGACCTTGCTCAATGCTATTCACAAACAATTTGTAAACCCGGCTGTTGAAGTCAAGCCAAAGACTTGTGAACAGCTGGAGCTCCACCGTGATTGATAAATGTGGGCCCCCAAGAACTTCATTTTGATGTGAATGAAGACAAAAGCATGACAAAATTCAGTGAGTGTTTAATATTACCGCCATTAAGTGGCAACAGTGGACCAGCTAGCCAGTCCTCAGCTGGGGATACACAAAGCTTTAAAGGGAGGTCAGCACCCCCTGTTAATTAACATTTTTATGACAAAATACCCTTTTTGTAAAGGGTTTGTAATTAATTCGTGTTTCAAAATGACTTACTAAAAAGACATCTAATCTGGGCTTGATGGAACTTTTTATGGACATGTTGGCTATTTCATTTAAACAGACGTAGCAAAGGTTCTTGATCTTTCCAGTTAGGCGAATTCATCCTTTATTGAGTTAAATTCAAATACAAATACATCAACAGTATCAATAAATATGACCTTGTTAAACAGAAGACTCTCAAATGTCAGCACTTTTATTATGTTGAAGAAATAGCTGTTAAACTGCTTACACTGGCCGTGGCAAAGCAAGGCTTATTACTTAAAGAGCAAGTAATCCTTAAACAATTTGAACTCCCCAAAACATAAAAGAAGTAACTTGTTAGTTATATAGTAACGCTATCATCTAATTACACAAAAAAAGCGGTTTCTCATGCTAATCATGCAATAACCAAATTTCAACAGATATTGACAGGAGCGCAGAAAAAATAATTCTACGGCTTTTCTGTCACAGGTTCTTGCAGGTTTTTTGACCCATGTGAGTATGGGTCATTGAGACAAGTGTGACCAGTTCACTCATGGGTAATATTATCCTTTCAGTTACTGGGTGTGCAGTCTTCTAAACCTTTTTGAAATAACTTTATTAACAATTGCTTTTACAAGAATAAGTAATAAAGGCATGGAATTGTAGTAAATCTACTTTAAGTGCAAAATGAGGATTTATTTATTTGGCTTGCAGAGGATCATGTTTTACACAAAAAAGAAATATTCAGAATATAAAATGAAGAACAGAAGCTCAGAAAAGAAGTAATCCTTTTGTTTGTTATTCATAATAATTTGGGAACCAAAAATAAATCATTTCTTCCGCCCATACATTTTTTTTTTGTCAACTGGGTACATTCATCCCTGACCTATTTAATGGCTGGGTAGTGACAAAGACCTACAAGGAAAATGTAAAAGTTTTCCCTCACTAAGTGAAATATATGGCTTTGACCGCAGTCCATAAAAAACGCAGGATTGTTCTATTTTAAATTTGAATTCCATTTCCGATATTTCTTACTGTGACAATGGAGTACATCCATCCAGCAACAGTTCACCATCTAAGCTGCCAGGATTCACAATGAATGAGTGAATATTGATGAACTTGAAAACTCTGCTGGGTCTTTTTCTACATTACCTCAGAGGGGAGCAGAATAGGTGGGAGGGGGCTGGGATGGCTGGGGCTTGCATGGAGAGACTCACCTCTCTCAATATTCAGAATCCTGGCGTACTGTATGAGGTCTCAAAAGGATATATCAATCTCACTTTGAAGCACTGTGGGCTTCATTTGTTTGTGAAGGATGTGTGGTGCTGCCTAAATGACTATGCCAATTCTTCAAAACCCACTAGCAGTTGACATACCAGTACCTCTATATTCATTGTTTTGGGTCCAGGTCTGTAGGCCCATGATTGAAATTGGGACCACTTTTCAAAGTCTTGCTGGCAATGAAGATCTAAACAATTGTTATTGATATTCGTTACAAGACTCAATTCTAAAACACACATACAACCAAATACTAAGCAAATGCTAAACATGGGCGAACAAATGAGAAAGGAGATTTTTAATTAAATAAATCCTTCTTACAATGAATACAAACACTGCTATTAGGTAACGTTGATGTTATTTATGCATTTGATACATGGCTTGTACTTCACACTGCAATTTCTAATAGGCAGCAACAAAAGTCAACCTTATGGCAGCTGTATGCAGGGATTTTCGTGAGCCCATCCCTAGATCCCAACACAAATAAGTAGTTTTTCTCTCACACATCACCTCTGCTAAAGTAGCATTGTCTCTAGCCATTCCTTTCCCACTTTTAGCTGTGCAATGGGCCATGCGGCTCCCTCAGAGTGTGTTTAGAAGAGGGCCCTCCATGTCTGCTCAGTTGTGCCTGGTTTACCAACACTATTGATTGCAGGTGATGTTCTGGACAGAGTCCATCTGACCTCTGGAGGGGCTTAAATACATCATTGTCCGAGAGAGAGACACCTCTGAAGACTCTGGTTATTCTGTGTGTGCAGCAGCCCTGGGCATTACCCCTAGACACACTGATAAAGTGGCGACAAAAAGTCAACAGGACACATGGATAAGCACTTCTTACTCTTTTCACAAGACACTGCGGAATCTCATCGCGCCACAGCATTCCAGGATATCGCACTCTCAAAATCCCACTATTTATTTTTCTTACATGTATGGAGATTTAAGGTCTTTTTGGAGGTAATTTTTTTGTAAAAATACATTATATTTGTAAGTGTAAAGTACAACACAATCCTCATACTTTCTCAAATCAAAGGTTCTTTAGCCCATATCATAGTTACACTGGTCTGCTCGTCTTTCCCAAGCTGTAAATGCTAATTGGGATTATTAATAAGCAATCATGTTAACACTCTCTTTAATCTGTGTGGCAAGCCTTTTTTCCACACACACCTCAGAGCCGTTGATGGAAATCCAATGAGACATAGGCTTACCTGCCATGAAAGTACCTTAGCAGTCAACAACACGTTGTGGGGAGGGGGGAAGGAAGTACACCTTAAATTAATTAACATCAGACCCCATGTAGCAGTTCATTTCTGTAAACAAACATTCTAATATGGAGTAATTAATTAAATCTGCCAAGCCTTTCTGTTCTTCCCATTGATCATTTCCCTCACTTCACGTTGTGTTCGAGTGTATATCCTTGTTACAGGGAGGATGTTACAAGAACTTCTTGGTCAACACTGTATTGGAAAGGAGGGTGGAGTGTCTTGTTAGGACTCTTTACTTTAGGTCACAGATTAATCGGATGCATATTATTGTATTTGAAACGTGAGTAATTTAGAAAGTAAATCTGTATGCTGGTAATCGGGGAAAAATAAATAAATTAAATCTATCAACAAAATTTGTTTTGTTAAAAAACGTTCCATTAACCTAGCAATGATTGGCCCGAAGCCATCATATACAATAGTGTAATGCATATACAGTATACTCAAAAAAGTCAAATTAAAGAGAATAGGTCAATCGATAACAAATAATAAAAAAATTAAAAAAAATTCATATGGGAAGTCTATGTACTGTAAACATAAGGCCACTTACTGCTTTCACAATTTCCGTTGTGATATCTGCCACACTCACACACTCAGCTCTATGTGAGAGCTTCTCATGGATGATGATTTTGAAATCGATTTGCCACTCTCCCAAACGAAGAGCACAAAAGGCTGAGCAATCAGTCCAAGGCTGGCTGCTTTTGGCCCGGTGAGAGGCGAGATGCAGGGCGAGCGTAGGCCAGGCATGGCTGGTCTGAATCATGAAGAATAATGTTTAGCCTGGCAGATGATTAGGGATGTTAATTTTTTTTTTTTTTTGAATGGGGAGGGTTGGGGGAGGGGGGTGGGTTGTGATGTCACTTTGGATATGTGGGCAATCTGGCAGGGCAGATTCTGGCGAAAAAGCTGCTCAATTTGCCGGGGCTCCTGCTCCATTTGCCTGTTAATGAGCACTGTTGTTGGAGGTACCCATGTGTACCATGTCATGAGGCTAGCAGGCAGCACCTTCACCTGACGCTCTGACCACAGAGGAACATGGCAGCCACCGTGACAGATGTTCCTGCAGGCTCAGGGACAAAGTCATGGGAGACCCGTGCAGTCAGAGGGCTCCTCCATAGCATGGGCAACAACTGCCAAACATGTGTCTGATTCTGCACCCCATAAATACATACTGTGCATAAACAAGGACTCAGCTATTTGATTTGAAAGGATATCAAAGTTCCTCAGTAACACAAAAAAGCAGGTTAAATGGTTTAGAGAGGAATACAGTACTGAGCACATAACAGCAAACTTACAATTTGATCATGGTCAAATGTATCAAGCTAATTTGATACCCATCACTGCATGGTCAGTCTCGATGGGGACTTTAAAGGGTGGTGTTTCCATGGAGCACACTGCTGCTGTGTGGTCGTTGCATGGTGACAGGCCCGTGTGAGTCAGTGATTTAAAGGGAGGAGCTCCCTACTGAGTGATTCCAGTGTTCTAGGATGGATGGCCAGGGTAAACTCATTACGTCACAGCATGACAACAGCACTTAATTACTAATGAAAGAGGGAACTCTCCACAGTCCACTCCTCTAGTTGGATAGGAAGGACTGAGTCCTCCCTGGCCAGTACTATGGCACAAGGTTGTCCACATATTGGGAGGCAGACAGAGACTCTAAACAGATAGCATAATGCATACCCACACTGATGTAGGAGGCTCTGGATTACATCCTAACTTAAGGTTCACCTAAAGGTTAAGGACAGGTGTGTGGTATATTGATTGCCATTGTTGAGAGAAATGTACCTATATCTTGGCTATACATAGCTGCCCGTTTCATACAGTGCACCATTAAACAAATCCATAAAAACAGACAGGCTTTTAGACCAAGTTTTAATGACAAAAGCACTGATCTGAAATAAGTCTAAATATGGTGTAATTCAGCAAGGTTTCATGCCTGGTTAGCCATGTACATTTTTTTGGCGGCTCACTAACTGATATGACCTTAGAGCAATATTTCAGTGCACATCAACACCCGTGTGAAATTAACGCTGATGGGTGAACAGACTTGGGTCCGGCACTCCAAACTGTCTTCTGATTATACCGAGATAGATAGACCAAGCCGTGCACAAAGCTCCCGCAATCTATAAACTGTCGTGGTAAATTTAAATACGCATTGCCAAAACAAAATAGCAGAACCCCCTTTAATGCTTGTGTTTGTGGGAAAGTGCGCAGTCGATGTAATGCCCTGAGACAGTTGATTTTTCCTCCATCTGATTACCCCACCAAGTGTTGATATACAGATGTAAGTATGCTGCTTCAAAGTCCCCCCGCCCCATCCCTCTCTCACTCCCTCCCTATGCCTTTTCCATCTGCCAGACAATAGTTTAAAATTCTTAATCCATGAGCAACCATTGAACATTAGTGAATTGCAAATTACAGATGTTTTACTGTCTCTGGTTCTTTTTTTTTCTTCTGTTTTGGTCTGTGCGTCCCACTGTCACTTAGTGTCGCGTACGCATCCCTCGCTCTTCTGCATTCATTAGGCGCCCTGTGCCATCATGGCACCATATGACACTGTCATCATTTGGTAATTAAACCTTTGCTCGTTTAAATATGAAAAGCTGGCATGGGTGTGATAATAAACAACATTGTACAAACCAGATTTTCCAGACAAAATAAAAATTCATACTAAAGTATATGCCTTTTTTTGTGCAAAACAACAGTCTTTGAATAAACAATGAGCATTGAAAAGTTACTACAATTTTAAATAACGATATTGTGCCTCTTACCAATGGGATTAACTATTATTGTATGTGCTGTTATGATGATGTCATATGTGTTTTTATGTAACTGTAGCAATCTAGTATATCATATAGGAAGCTTTTAACATTTCATAGCAATGACAGTTATTGTCTTTGTAGCCACATTAATAGTGATATCAGCATGACCAGAGGGTGATGGGTGACATGTATCATATGGGAATATGGAACTAGACAACAACTTTCGATCTGGAATTTGTAGCTGTGCAATCTCGGAGGTAAGTACCGGACATAACACTGTTTCTAGAGCATTTTCCCTAAATACAGTCATGAGACATAATCACATAAGGGGATGGACAATAACATCCAGCCAATGCCCGAAGACAACTGTCAACCAGTACCTACATTCTAAATCTACATTCAAAAGGGTTTCTTTCACAAAAAGAGTTTGCCAAATGGCTTTCATAGGGGAAATGCTCAAAACCATTACAGCCCAACTACTGGCATTTTATTACCACTAAACAATCTTACTTGGAGTCCTCCTTTGGCTTCCCTCAATGCTCTGAGCCTGGGAGAAGCATGTGGGAGGAGGCCATTCGGTCACATTATGGCTTTCCATAGATCAAGGTTACAATTTTCATGATCATTACACCACTGAAGGTGACAGGAAGCATTTACAGAAGTGATCAGGAGCTTATGTGGAAACTGCTCATCCGTAGTTTTGTGGGGAGAGCAATATATATGTATACACACAGTCCCACGTACACATTGAATGCTCCTCCAACTCAACCTTAATACACACAGACAAATACATTGATAAAATTTAAAAACAATAAACAATTAAAAATGTTGTGCAAGCTGTACATAGAATATACCTAAAACAAAAATAAATACACTCAACTGATAAGAACTTCTATAAGCATAAGCTCATCGATTCTACAAAACAACGGTTATTATAAACAGCCCTTCATGTCACTATTCTCTTGGGTCTTCAAAAATAAAAACAGAAAAACACATTCAGAATTTCCTATCAGCGTACCCTGGCATCGGCGAATGGTAATAGCCAAACATTATGCATTCACATGCCATAGGCTAACACATGTCACAGGCCCACCGGACAGAAGCTCAGGTTCCCATATTGCTGACATGTGATGGGAAGCTGTTCCTTGTCTGGTTGGGGAGCGAGGCAGCTGGCTGGCCACCTCTGAGGAGCCTGAGGCTGAACTCCGCTAGACGCACACTGATTCACTGATCATAAAAGACATGGGGTTTGACTCTTACCCCTCTCTGAGCTAAAGCAAGACCTTAGGAGATGACTGGTGTGCATGGTTGGTATATAAATAAATATAAACCTATATATATATACACACAATCCTAAAAAAATATATAAATGTTGTTATTAGTGGTAATTATGTAGTCCCATTGAGGAAGCAAAATAACAAAAATATTTCTTAATTACAAATATATGCAAAAATTGGTTAATTAATCTTTTGAAATTCATTCATAAATCATTAATATTTAGTTTAGTCAGTTTACAATTAGTTTTATTGCAAGCCATTATACAGTAAAATCTTCTGATATTTTTTGTCTCTTTCCAACTAGAGGGGCACACATTTGGCTATTCAAGTGGAAAGTTGGTGGAGGAGGAGAAGGAGCAGGAGGAAGGGAGGGAAAGGGGTTCACACTTTTCCCAGTACAATGCAATATGAGGATTTTTATAAAATAAAATAGTCCTATTTTTAATCCACCACTGCAGGGCATATTTAATAATTAGCTCCAAATCTGCATATTGTACGAACGGCAAGAATGCTTTCATGTCTTTAAAGACATTATTCTAGCCTATATCTGAGTTTCAATTCAACAGAGAATAATAATAGAAAAGGAATCCTAATTGACAAAAAACTAAGGAATTAGTATCCTACTATAAAGTTCTGAAATGGCACAACAGAAAAGTATTTAGGCCATTGTTAGAATGCAAACTTTATTCATCCTCGTGTAGTATGTATATATCGTCAAAACACAGAAAAAAACACTGGAATTTGCTAATTGTCAGTTTTGCTGCATACTAGGTTTTCAACCTGTCTTGTTGTAAGGCAGGATATAATGATCTAATAAGTATAATAAAATAATAAATATATTATATAAATATATAAAAATTACGATAAAACAAGTAATGGATTCATCTGTGTTATGCCAGTGATCGTGTTTGTATTTCTTCGTTCCAAAATGCAAATTATATGTTAATTTTGGTTAATCATTTGCTCTACCTGGGGCATGAAGAGCTGAGGAAATGAACAGACTGACTGCTTTTGTGCTCAGGGTATGAAAAGTAATTTAACAAAGTGTATTCTAATCAAAGTAGTATAACCTGATTCATGGTTTCAGTTGGATTTAAATCGTACATCCAGCACATTGCCCGGTATGTGTGGTGGTAGTGGTGGTGGTGGAGGTGTGTGTGTGTGTGTGTGTGTGTACGTCTAGGTGAAGTAAGGCAAAGGAAACAAAGGACAAAACCTTAGAGAAGACCTTAAAGACCTTAGTGAACACCCCTAAATCAAATATTGCTCATGTGATGCTTTACAAGAGTTGCCACATATCCTCAAATGTACAGCCATCACTGCATATGGTGCTGATTTTATCATGTGAAATTTGTTTTAACAGTTGTAATACACCACCATCTCTTTATTTTTTATCTTAAGGTAATGCTTCCTTCTGAAATAAGAAAAATGTGTTGTAGCCATTATGAATTGATGGAGTATTCTTATAGAGATTGTCCAGCAGGTTCGGAAGGAATCTTTAATTATTTTCCTATTTCAATGAGCTCAGGTAGAAAACGTAGGCTTTGGCCAGCAAGACTCACAGCTCTGAAAAGTATAGATATTTGCATAAAGTTGGAGAGAATTAAAAGACAGATGCTGCTTTTTAAGTATTAAGGTGAATCAGACCATTCTGTTTTTGAGTGAGTTGGTGTGGATGTGTGTGTGTTTGTGTGTGTGTGTGTGTGTGTGTG
>JAVQJS010148337.1:0-13140 GCA_036024795.1 Galaxias rostratus | reverse complement strand
ACAGGACCTGGGCAGAGGACAGTGAGGAGAATAGAGGGAGAAACATGCACAACATACAGACAGACAGGGCAGCACATAACAATAAGGTAAACACCTTGCGTGCTTACAAAGAGCGTACGGAACACTGTATCACATTTTTATTCAGTCATTACAGTCTACTTGTGTTTTTTTTTTTGCATTGCAAAGTTACTGAATGTGCCAAATAAAGTAATATCCTATTTAATTTACACATCAAACTTCAAACATTGGATTGTGCAAATGTTTTAATCTAATCTAATAATAGTTATTATTATTGTTATCATTCTAATGATAATAATAATGTCAATATAAAACTATTATAATTTCTCTGGGCTCAGAATTTACAACCATGCCTCCCAACACTTTTTAGAGTGTTCCTGATTCTAGTGAAAATAATGTGTTTTGTAATTTTCTTATGCCTTGAGTGGCATTTTATAACCGCATTTTATAAAACCCAAGTTTATATCCCTTCAATGCAAATGTATTGGAGACTCACCAACATGGAACTACATCCAATAATGGTATTTAAAGCGTAGAGGCATTTAAATTACAGTTGACTGTAACATCCAACTAATTAAATTTCAATGAGTCTAAAGTGCAGTTTTAGTTAGTGTGACATAATGAGGACTTTTAATGTGTTTCATAGTTATGCATTTTATTGTCTTCACGTAGGCTTTCTCGCAGTACAGTAACAGACAAAGGCTGTGCTTCTCTGGCCTCAACTCTGAGGTCTAACCCCTCCCACCTGAGAGAGCTGGATCTGAGTTACAATAACCCAGGTGACTCTGGAGTGAAGCTGCTCTCTGATTTACTAGCGGATCCACACCTTAGACTCATGATTTTGAGGTGAGTTATAGTCTCAACAGCGGAGAATCAGTGTATCAATGCTGAAGAAATTAGATAATATGTAATGCGTTTTCAGTGGGCTATCTGATTGTCTGATCAGAGAGGAATACTGTGGGGGAAGTTTGTTTGGGATCAATAAGTTTTGTCTAGCTTGCGACTGACATTTATTATTGAACCCTGACAAATCAAGGTGCCAAAATCACTAATTGGATGAGATAGTGGTAAATAAAATAAAAAATCATGAACTCTAACTTACAGGAGTTTTTTTAATTAAACAATTGAATCTGAAAGATTCCTAAAAGCCTATTTAGGTACCCATGGCACCACCACAATGAAGGAAATACAATTAATTTTTAAAATGTTGCTGTGGACACCAGTGTTAACCTAGACCCTGTCAGCTGAGTTTTTTAGTTTTTTAAAATGAAAAATCAGAAACCGTTAGATAGATACCGAAGTGGGTTTAAAAAAATAGAATAATTAGTTTCTCACGTCTGCGGTCTCTGTCACATTCCTAGACATCTCCGTTGCCCAGAAAAGGAGTGCTAAAGGCACTAGATGCTATTGACAATAAACCTGCATATAAGGCCTATATTGACCAATTATAGATTTTTCATTAAGAAATAATTAATTATAATTAATTTAACCCTATCCAGTTTGCACGCTGTAATTTTATAACTAAAGTGCTGATGTCTACTAGGCTAATAGCGCAGTTAGGGAATCACTTTTTACCTAGAAATAGCCGGATAGAGCTGGCAAATTCCGCTATCTACGTTGTCATTTGCTAAGGGGTAGGTGGCGCAAATATTTTATGGGATTGAATGCCTCGTCTCTGAAAACATTGATGTCCATGAATTTTTCTAATTTCACACTCCTAATCTTCTTGTGTCTACGTAATCATTCAACAGCCTAAGCACATGAACTGTTGGAGTTAACCCTAAAACCACTGGTTATGCTACAGGATTTAAAAAAAATAGTTCTAAAGTAACTGGCGAAGCTCCAGAATGTAAAAGGCTCTTTTTGACTCGCGATATGTTTCAAATATTGGCAATGAGCCGAATGTGGCAAGTTTCTAAATAAGGAATACATTTGAATACATCTGAAAGGATTCCTTGAATTTCTGCCTTAACCATGTTATCTTAAGTATTCACTAAATAGTATTAGTAGTAAACAATTTTTATAACATGTATTTCTATAATTAGAAGAATATTTTATTTGGAAAATGTTGAGTAAAAAAAAAAAAAAAAAGATTTTTTTCTTGCAGTCTAACATTTTTCATTTAAGTAAGGTGTGTGGCGTTTTAGATTTAATATCTTTTTTATTTCGGTGGGGGCGTCATTTTCAGAAACATTCTTAGTTTGCTAATACGTCTGGAAGGCTATGGAGGATTGGTGGTCTTAAATGTATCAGGAAAAGAGTTCTAATTGTTTTCTTTCTGCCATTATTACACTGATCACTAGAATAGTCGTAACATTTTTTTTACAATCCATTTTTTTCTTTAATTGATTTTCAAAATTATCCAGATAATTGAGAATCTTTCAAATGTGCTAATATTTTTCTATTAATTGTGTTGACAATGGTGATAATTTGATGTTTGTGATGAACAAAGAATAATAATATTGATAATAAAAATAATAACAATAATAGTTGTTCCCCTCAAGATGGTGTATACATTTAAAAGTTTAAAGTAGAAGTAGTATGAAACACAGCACAGATTTATGCATTGTTTTTTATTTTGGGCTCAGGCTAGAAAGGTTTTACAATGTTTGTATCCTGTATCATTGTTATGGAAAGGGCTGGATAATATAGGTATTACAGTTAGTAATGAACATCTACTTTAAACAGGCTGCGCAGCTGTACAGTCACAGAGGAAGGCTTTGCTTCTCTGGCCTCCGCTTTGAAGTCTAACCCCTACCACCTGAGAGAGCTAGACTTAAGCTTCAATGAGCCTGGAAACTTTGGTATAAAGCAGCTCTCTGATTTACTAGAGGATCCAGACTGCAAACTTGAAACTCTAAGGTAAACTAGTTTACCTCAATTTACCTTTACCTTTATACCTTTACCTTTATAGTTTAAAACTAGCTAAACCTTACGTGTAGGAATGTGTAACTGTAAAGTTGTTCCGGATTCACTAAATAATTTATTGCAACCAACGGTCACAATTTACTTTAATTACAAAATGAACTGGTCCAATTATTTGGTGTTTACGGTTTCTGGTGGCGTTGTTGACTTGACCCATTCGTGGTTTATTTCCAATTTGCTGTTAAATTAAGAACCTTTAACTTGATTTTTGGCATGTGAACATACTATTGGCTTCTTTAAGTTTGCTACAATTTAAGTATCTAATTTTGACTTCCATCCAGTCTGATGGGCTGTCTGGTCACAGACACAGGCTTTAAATATTTGACATTGGCTCTGAAGTCCAACCCCATCCACCTGAAAGAGCTGGATCTCAGCTACAATCAACCCGGAATGTCAGGAATTAAGATGCTCTCTACTTTATTAGAGAAAGTCGGCAAACTAAACATACTCAGGTTTGTGAACTTTAATTGAAATGTTTTTTTTTGTGCTGAATGCTGCAAGTGGTCCAAGTGATATTTTAATCTATATTTCATTACTGGCTTGTTATGCAGTTCTTCACAGTTATGTTATGGGACCTTGACTTAATTTGCTTTTTTTTCCCGTGTTGTAAATATCTGAAGGCAGATAATGTGAAATTCAATATAGGCCTCATTAGGGGTGTACATCTCATGATACTTTGGTAACAAGATGATGCATTCTAGATCGGTGACGTGGGTGGTCGGGGAAGACAGATCCTCGCCTACTGCAATGAAAATATTAAATTAAGATAAATAAAGATCGATAAAACAAAATAAAAAACGAACCCTCAGGGAATCGCAATGTTAACCTGGTGTAGGGGTTTTGGAGCAGTTTCCGGGTTGGGAGTAAGTTGCTATCCCAAGCAAGGTAGTTTAAGTATCACAGGTCACGAGTGAAGGAAAATGGAGCGTTAGATTCACAGACGGTTTGGTGCAGCATCAGCAGTAATGCTGACATTATACCGGACTGTCCTGGTGAAAAAGGAGATGAGCTGATAATTTTTTGATAAATACCATGACTATTCTAATTATAGTGGTATTCCACCGATCAAATATTTTCAATTAATTCCGAGCTCCACTGAAAACATGGAGTGCCGAGAGAGGCGGCAGCAGGGAGTTCAGCCTCCCTCTGACACCCCTCTTCCACCAAGTAGGTTCTGGAGCTGGTTCGGAACCAGAACCAAATCTTGAACGTGTTGTTTGCTCTGCCATCGTCAAAGAAATTGCTCTTGGCCAGAAAAAAACAGGTTGGTTGGCACCAGCTCTTTGCTGATCTATAACCAAGCTCCACTTTTAGTCCCGCTGTAGTGGAACTGGCTCTAGGTTTGTATGATTGCGCAGCATCATGCTTCTTTACATTTGGCTTAATGTAAATTTACTATTGTATTTAATTTACTTAATCAAATTTAAAAAAAAAACGCTGCAGAGATCCCTGCCAACTCGAGCCAAGATATCTCAGCTCAGATTGCAGATGGTACCTCAGCTGCACTTAGAAATAGGCTATGTACTGTTGCATGCATTTTTGGCATGGTAAATTTGACATAGTATTGGGAGAAGCTAAATCTACATAAAAACATGCAGCCTCTGCCTTCCCAGCAATTGACCTCACTGCACATAGCTGTACGAGGTACATATGGAGTAACCAACAATGTGATGTAATATGAGTCACATGCAAAGGGATGCGACATAAATAAATTTGATACCCACAAACAATACAATAATATAACAACACAAAACAATAAAGTATGTATACCAATAATATAAATTAAGTAGTTGGGAAGAGGATGTATAACCTCTTTTTGAACACAACAGACAGTCCCCTCCCTTACATTTTTCACTTCCAATTAACTTGTTACTTTCAATCAATATATAGTAGCTTTATGTCTAAAACGCTGAACCTTCTGCAGGCTGTCAGGCCACAGGGGAAGGCTGTGCTTCTCTGGCCTCAGCGCTGAGGTCCAACCCCTCCCACCTGAGAGAGCTGGATCTGAGCTACAATCACCCAGGGCCCTCAGGGGTGAAGCAAATCTCTGCTTTTGTCAAGGATTCACAGTGCAAACTGGAAACATTCCGGTGTGTAGTACAGTATATTGGTATAAATGTGTATATGCTGGTTGTCATAACCTCTTCAAGTTCAAATTATTCCCTTTCATAGCAAAACCATATTTTAATTTTATCTAAACCAAAGTTAGTAATTGGTAATTATTTTTGCTAATATCCTCTTCAGGATGAGTGAGTGCAACCTGTCAACACAATGCTGTAAAGACCTGGTTTCAGATCCCATCTTCTCTAAACTGAAAGTACTAGACCTCAGCAAAAATGACCTGCAGGATTCAGGAGTGAAACACCTCACTGTTTGGCTTAGGGATCCACTTTGTAAACTAGAGACACTTAGGTATGCATTTGTAGACTTTACAGTTCTCTGTAGACAAAACTTATTTGATACATTGTCTGGTTTGTTTTATCATACACAATGCAGAAGACAAGTTTTTGATCTGAAGCACAACCTTCCTGCTAACAATCCATATAATGTGTTCTAATAATTTTTTCAGGCTGAGTGTTGGGATTCTAATTATGAGTTCCTCTACAGATTGTCAGGCTGTTTACTCACTGCAAAAGGCTGTGCATCTCTGGCTTCAGTTCTGAGATCCAAACCCTTGCACCTTAGAGAGCTGGACCTTAGTAACAACGACGTGCAGGATGCCGGACTGAAATTGCTCGCTGAAAACTGCGGAATAAACAATAATCTGGAGTGCCTCAAGTAAGTATTCCTATTTTGAAGGGGTGAAAAAGTTAATTTGGAATAAAAAAGATATTTATACATCTTTATTTTCCCATTATAAACTGTTATATGTTTAAATGTAATGATGGAACTACATTTTTGTAGTTGTCCATTTTAATCATTAGATTGGTTATGGGTAATGCGTTATCTGCAGGCTGTCAGGCTGTATGGTCACAGAGGAAGGCTGTGCTTCTCTGGCCTCAGCTCTGTCGTCCAACCCCTTCCGCCTGAAAGAGCTGGATCTGAGCTACAATCATCCAGGAGCCTCAGGAGAGACGTTGCTGTCTGCATTACTAAATGATCAGCACAGTGATCTAAATACACTCAAGTTAGTGATTTTTTTTTTTACTGTCATTAATTCAGGAAAGGTAAATAAAAGGAGGGACAGCATCATCCAGCATCCTTAGCTAATCCTATGCAGGGCTGCGGGGGGCTGGAGCATCAGTCAGTCCTTATTTAGGATTAAAGTGTCCTGAGGGACGCAGCACCTCCTAAGCTTCTCTCTCTTTGCAAGCCTTGAAGACTGTACCTTCCTTACAGCTGGGAGAAGGGAGGGAAATCCTAAATTCTCTTTACCTTAGGAGGCTTTCACACTTGTGATCCAAGTCTGGATTTGACTACACTTGACCCCAAAGTCCAGTTTGTTTGAATGGTGTTAACACTCAGTACCTGGGCACGGTTTGGTGCCAAATCTATTTGAAAAGTTCGTCTAGAGTAAGGTTCAAGTGTACTCGAGCACAGGTTGCATCAAGTGTGAATGCCAACGGTACCATGACATGGAAGTGGACTGTTATTTCGGACGGGAAATAACTAGACTGTTCCATTCAAACTTGATTGCGTACAGATCTCTGCTGGTCACCTGCCATAGGTGTATGCCATAGGAAGCTACGCCGTCCATACATTTGTAGTCCAAAAGTGATAATTATGATCTGTAACACCATGGAAAGTCACTTTTGCAATAGAAACCTAACCAATAGTTTTAATAGTAACTTAGGCTTACACCAAAATGTTTGGCATTGTCAACTCTCTATTTCTAATAACCCACTATGGATATGAGTTTTTCTTTGTGTTACTGAATCAGTGCACATGATTGCTGTTTATGAACATAATTAGGTTGTCTTCTGTGGTCACGTAAAGAGGTATTATAGCCTAATTGGTCGAATATTATCCAGAAGGTCTACTTTTAAGGCGTTGCATTATTAGTTTTGTGTTATTGTTTGCGGATCTGTGTATATATTGATGTTATATTATGACGTAACCTTCATAGCCCTTAACAAACATGATAGTTGGGTCATATATAAGCATGCTCAATGCTCATCCGCCGCCTATGTGAACTACAGAAATTAAATGCTTACTCCGGCGGCAGAGTTGGGGAATTTTACTGGGGCACGGGACAATTCAATCGTACCATATGTCAATCTGCCTGGAGTAGATGTCCTGGCAATAATGGAACAGAAATGAGGAACGGCTTTTTAAAATATACATGTTCACTTTTTATAATGAAAAAGGAAAATCATTTCTAGTACATAATTTAGCTCCAAATTATATCAAGTAATTCACTTATTTACAATATTTAATGCACAATAATGAGCAGATGAAATTGGTGTTTATAGCTGTTCTTTCTAGATGAATAAACCTGTAGACAATGTAATGTTGATTGCATTACTCTAATAATAATAATAATAATATCAATAGTACATTTCAGTTATAGGCGCCTTTCTAAACACCCAGGGTCACTGTAGAATAAGTTAACACTAAAAACAGCGCAATATACAATTTAGGATGCAGTCAACATAGGACAGAGACATGGGAATTAAGGCAGAGGGCAATATGAACGTCACAAGATTACAAGGGTAAAGAATGTAAAACAACAAACACATTAATTAATAATTATTTTCAAAAATAACAAAAATTCCAAATTCCTGTTAACTAATTTGCCTTTTAGCCTAGCAACCATGAAAACATTTCCTTGCCACAACACCGGTTTACAGGTGAAAAGTGTCTGTTAAAATAGTAGGGAAAACCAAACCGTCACAGCTGAACACAAGACACACTACAAATTCTCTTTTAATTGAAAGAGTTTAGTTGTATTTCAACTCACTTCAGGCATCACCCCTATAAGGATTATAGCTGTATTTTACTAAAGATTATTTGAGCAGATCCGTTCATTTTGACTGAGCTGCCCCGTTCTCCGACCTCTAGAGCATGGAGGTCCCCCCACATTGCCATTTCAGTTAGCCCACCCTATTCTTAAGGATTTGACAATTCCACGCATCAGTAGTTCCAAAAAAATCTTCTTGTTTTGCAGGAGCAATTTAGGAAACCATAATTGCAAAGGCGAATACTAAAATAAATGTTTAAGTCCTGTTCAAATAAAGGTTGCTTAACAATTTTGAATAGTTTCGCTTTACTAATTGTTTGTTAAGTTACTGTTTGTTAATTTACTTATCCCTGCAGGCTGGATCATGGCGGGGAATTACGGATCAAATCTAATCTTAAAAAATGTGAGTACGAATTGCAGTGAACAATGGTCCTTGTTTTCCAAAATAATCATAAATTTTTTTTTTTTTAAATGAAGAAGTCTACGTTGGATTTCAGGCACATACAAAAATTATTTTGACCAAACTAGGGCAGAAAGCAGAATTGCGGAAAAACAGACAAAAAACTAACTAAAAACAGGTGAGATATATAATCTCTCTTTAACTCCCTCGTTGGAGCAGCAACTCACTCCCAAACGAAAGGAAGCACTCCTGCAGAGAACCATGGCCTCAGACTTGAATGTGCTGACTCCTCTCCTGACTGCTTTACACTCTGAAGTCTGAAGAAGCCAACAGAACCGCATAATCTGCAAAGAGCACAGAAGCGATTCTGCCATCCCCAAACCACACACACTCTTCCCCAAGGAAGTTCCCCCTTCTATCCATGAAAATCAAAAGCAAAACCAGTGATAAGGGGTAGCTCTAGCAGAGTTCAACCCCTACTGAAATTGTGTCTGACTGCAAAGAATACGGACTCAGCTAGCACTGGTTATAAAAGGACCGGACGGATTTTCGCAACGGCCCCTGGAACCCCATACTCCCACAGTACCCCCACAGGAATCCTGGGGAACACAGTCATAGGCCTTCTTCAATTCCACAAAGCAAATGTATAGTGATTGAGCAGCGGTTCTCCTCACTCAACAGAGCCTGGGCTAAGCCCTGCTTTCCTATCCTGAACACCGTCTATTGGTTTGCTAATTATTGGGCTACTCCACAATCTATGGTAGCAGCCCTGGTTTTGCGGGACAGCCAAATAGTTTGGGGGTATAGCACAATGTGGGAAGACATGATTGACCCAACCAAAATGTTTATAAAATATTTGCATACATTTGCAAAATGCATACAAAATTGCATAGTTTACTTTCACCTGATATGTTCTATCCATCCTAACTGCCAACCATATTTCCAAAACTAGAGAAAGTTTTGATTGTTTCTAAAATCAAAACACTTCTTTTAATCATATTGTAACTAGAGCCAATGCATGTGGTAATTGTGTTTACTATTGTTTGATTTATATGTGCAAATTATAACTGATGACCAATATGTTGTGTTTTGGTCTTCCTGTCAGATGCCTGTGATCTCACACTGGATCTAAACACAGCACACAGAAACCTCTTTCTGTCTGAGGGGAACAGAAAGGTGACATGTGGTCGGGAAGAGCAGCGGTATCCTGATCAACCAGAGAGATTTGATTCCTGGCCACAGGTTCTGTGTAAAAAAGGTCTGACTGGGTCACGCTGGTACTGGGAGGTAGAGAGGAAAGGAGGGGTTACCTTGGGTGTTGCATATGCAGGAATCAAAAGGAGCGGAAAGGGCGATGACTGTTACCTTGGAGACAATGAGAAGTCCTGGAGTCTGTACTGCTATGGCAACAGTTACACTGCCCGGCACAATAGGAAGAAGACTTCCATACCCATCAACTCCTCTGGCTGCACCAGAGTTGGAATGTATCTGGACTGTCCTGGTGGCACTCTGTCCTTCTACAGAGTCTCCTCCAACTCACTGACCCACCTGCACACCTTCCATTCCACATTCATTGAACCCCTCTACCCTGGTTTTGGGCTATGGGACGAAGGTTCTTCCGTGTTGCTGTAAAATACCCCTTTAGTCATTTTTTTAAACAAACTGCCTGTAATACTGATATGTGAGCCCAAATATGTATATCATTTGGTATGTTCTAATTCATCAGAGTTACTTTTTCTTTCTTTCTTTCTTTATTTCTTTTCTCTCTTTCTCGCGTTGTTCAAATCATGCACTCTAAAAACTGCTGGGTTGAAAATAACCTATTTAGCAGCAAGTGAACATAGCCTGACATAGTATGGTTGGACTCATAACCTAGTAGGTCGGGTTGGAAGAGCCACCCCACTGCTAGGCGATTGAAGGCTGCATCTCATTGTTGTACCACAGGTGGCTGCAGCAGGGAGGCAATAGGTCATTAGTGAGCTGGGAAACACCTATTTAAGTGAACACTCCTGGTCATTAGATAGGATGCCTCGGTGGTGAAACATTGGTTGTTGTTGTGGGAGGGATTTTTGTTGCTTGGACAGTAAGTCTCCATATCCTTAGTACTCTGTGTGTTTGGTCGGTTTCTGTCATTTCCTGTGAGCTGGGACTGTGACATTATTTTAAATCAGAGTAATTTACAAACAAACGTACTGAACATTTGATTTCAACTGTGTAGACTTAATGCTTCACAATAGGTAGGCTTACTAGGAGGACAAACTATAGGCTCATTGCCACTGTGTATACAAGTATTGCACATGAACTGAGAGGCCCAGGTCAGCTCTATGGTTACAGAGCTCTGTGGCAGATATGGCAACAAAAATATCTCTTGTGTACAGTGTAAAAAGACATGATGTAAGGCATACAATTGCCAGACGTCTTGAATTCATCTTCGCTCTTGATGCAGGTTTATCTGAAGAGGATGTTTTTCAGTGGGACCAAACCAAGTGTGACATTGTCTTGGGTATGATAAACTGAAAGCCTACGGTATTGATGGATCGTCGACAATATCGATGGATTCTAAAGAAAAGTTATGTGGCTCAGGAGTGGAAGGAAGGGAAAATGGTACTATGGCAGCCATTCACTATGCATTGAAATCACAACATACAGATGAATGTGCAGGAATCATCAGTCATATGTATGGCACCTCAATTGCAAACCAATGAATTGAGATTTGGTGGTCTTTTCTCTGAAAGCAAAGGGATAGACTTTTTTTGTCAACAGAAAAATGTTTGTTGTAGATACTAGAACATAGACTCTTACATAACAAATGTCAAGCTCCTGTCACCTTTTACTGTGGTCTGGAAATGGTTGTACCATGAGTGAATACATTTAAAGTGTGGTTTCTCAAAGTATTAACGGGGAAAACCAAGCACTGACCTAGTTCAAGATTATGCTTGATTATCCAATGCAAAAGTCCTGGTTAACAACCAGGCTTGTTATTTAGATTATTACTTTCAAAAAGCATTCATTTTATTAACATAATAGAAAAAATTGTATATATATATTAATAAGCGCAGTGGCAAAACACTGCATGTTGTCATTCCACAATTAGGACTCAGTTCTGGATTGATCACTTAAGTGACCTGAGAGAGAGAAACCTTTTCAATGGCAGCTATTAGCACGAGTGCCTAGTATGTTATGTCGTCTTGGGCATGTTTAAGAAAGAACTTGATGAGTACAGACAGCTTTGGAACACTCCCACCATCTGATCTGTTCGTCAATGTCCATCAAGTAAACCAGAAGCCATGCACCACCTGCCTCACATGTTTGTATTTATGTTTGCATGGGATTGTGTTCAGTAAATATCAGATTGCCTTAAACCTCAATATGTTTAGTAGCATGCCTCAGTCATTTCTAGGGGGTCCCACACGTAAACTTTGTTCACACCATTGGTATAGCAGCCCAATATGACAACCTCCTCACTTGGCAATAGTCCAATTAATTTAAGTCGGAAAACTAGATAATTACTTTGAAAGGTGTCTCAGATTTTCTTAAAGAACAAAACAAAAACCGAAATCCAAACGTCCTTTTAAAATGTACAAAGAAAAAGGGTGGATTTTTCAGATTAAATGCCAAAAATTTACTTATGATAGAAGCAAATTTGGTTGTCAAATTTAACTGAGAGGCGTGTCTGTCAACTAATTATAATAATACTGATTTACTACTAATATTTTTTTCCTTATTTGTGGAGGGTAAAAAGATCAATTTGAAATTATGTAATGATCTAATGTTTCCATTGAATTGTTATTGTGATTGATTAATTGTGTCTTAGGAAGTCTTACACCAGTTTGATGGCATCGTGCCAGCTCAGGGCAGTCTACTGTATATGGTGATGATAATCGCCAAATATATATGGCAAACTTGAAGAGATATAGTTCACCTTTGCTTTGTAGTGAAAACTACTCATTATTATATTATTGTATTGTGACTTGTGTCTACAGTAGTCTGAAGAATATATTTTTTTACATTATTGTTATTTTAGATGGACTTAAATCTTATACACATTTTTGGTTGCTTGAATTAAGTAACATCCAGAAGCTTGGATTTATGTTTTTTTTTATGTGTTAGTGAACTTCATTCTCTCGTTACATCGGTACTTGTGGTGGTTCATCTTTGGTCTTTATGGAACACTGCCAGTGTTAAAAGCAAATGTATATGTCTTCAAGATTATGTCAACAGTGTAACGTTTCAATCAAAACTAATGGATATTACCGTTAAAACTGTTTGGAAATAACTTAGTGCAGGTTAAAACAACATTGTCTGCATTGCTAAAATTAAAATTTTAAAAAATTAAAACATTGAGTCTCACATTTGCATTATAGATTTTCCGGCTAAATTATATTGGCTTCTTCGAGGGCAAAACCCATGAGCATTTTGGATGCCAAAGTAAATGGCTTCTTAAAACTCTTCATAGCCAGCATCTTTGAGTGTTTTGAAAAGCGCTTTATAAATATAATGTATTATTATTTATTATAATAGCAGTGAAACGTTGGAAATTTGATTGAATTGGAGCATACAATAAAGAAAGACAGAGCTTTAATGAAAAACTTATTTAGTCTGAGTCTATATTGTTGCTGGAGAAACTTTTCTCAGCCCAATTCCAAAAATAATTATATCCTTCAAAGACAGGCTTGCTTCTTGCTTGGGGGGAGGAAGGGTGACATATTCTTAATTAAGGGTTCCCCTTGAACTTTATTTAAGTTTATTGCTGTGATGGTTCTGCACACTTCTTATTTTAATAATAATAATAATACATTATATTTATAAAGCGCTTTTCAAAACACTCAAAGACGCTGTACAAAGTAAACAAAAATAAGCAAAACAAGTCGCCGGTCCATCACAGGGCCAACACAAA
>JAVQJS010148282.1:0-12770 GCA_036024795.1 Galaxias rostratus | reverse complement strand
GTGTGTGTGTGTGTGTGTGTGTGTGTGTGTGTGTGTGTGTGTGTGTGTGTGTGTGTGTGTGTGTGTGTGTGTGTGTGTGTGTGTGTGTGTAGTTTTGAGCTTTACATAAATTAAAGTTAATACAATAGTGCACTACATTTTCAGTAAATGTTCTAAATAAGACCACCGTATTGCCTTTCCATAATCCCTTATTAGAATTGTTTTAGCCTCTTTTTCACAACAAAACACAACTCCAAATTATTTCTTCTCAACGGTTTCTCTTTAAATTGTTGTCTCAAACACCTACTGAAAATTATTCAGTTCAACGTTTTCAAAACATCCAAAGAAATTGGAAGATACTTTTGCTTTGCTCCAGCAAAATAACATACAGTAACCAACCATCCACCCATGCCATTCAGTCATTTATAACCAACAGTAAATTACCTTTCTGTCCTGGGTAGCCGGAAGATCCAGCGGTGCCTGGCTGTCCAGGGACCCCGGGCCAGCCCTTTTGTCCTGCGTTACCGGGAGACCCCCTCTGTCCGTCAGAGCCTAGGAACAGTGGCCCACCAATCAAACACCGGTGTATATATATATGGGCAACCCAGGCCGATGCAACAAGAATGGTTGACTTCAGTGTGAGGGCTCACTTTGCTAATGAGGAGAAGTAAGCATGTAGAAAATGATGCAATACCTGGGACTCCTCCACTACCAGAATCACCAGTCCCTCCCTTTAGGCCCACGATACCATGGAAACCGGCACTGCCTCTGTCTCCTGGCAGTCCTGGGAACCCAGTGTGACCTGTAGAGAGAGATACAATATTGAATGACAAATCCAGGCATGGGCCTCATACAAATACATGGCTTTGACAAACCCATAAAAGCAGATAGGGCTCAAACTGATACGGACCTGGTACCCCTGGAAAGCCAAGCTCTCCTCTTAATCCCGTAGTACCAGGAAGGTCAATCCGTGGGCCTTGTTCACCTGCAAAGCGAGAGTAAACCTAATATATCTAAAACCATGGTGGCCTTTTATATGTATGAAACAGTGATCAATATCAATTGTGGAAAGTGCTCGAAGAAAGATTATACCCTTGACTCCATCCTGGCCTGAATCTCCGCTAGATCCATAGGCTCCTGGAGAACCTTTAGTGCCCTGAACAAAAGAATACAATACATCCACAAGGATCATTGTAATGGCGTAATGTTATGTGGTGCTGTCATACATGGTAGATATATCCTTGTGAACCAAAAAGCTGTACTAAATGAAACCTTATTCAAATGAGAAGGGAAATTTGCATTCTGGTTAAGAACAATAGTGCCAAGTGGCAGCATTTACAAATAAATCCAAATCGGATCTCCAAAAACAAAACCACCAGTAATTGAGAAAATTTCCAGTGAGACAAACCTCACATAAAATTAACGTGTTGTGTTGCAATAACTTAGTTAAACGCATCCTGCAGTTATCCTCCATAATGATATTAATGATATTGAGGGTGTTGCCTAATTTAAAAGGCCCAAAAGAGGGCATTATTCTAAGTATGGTTACAAGGTCATTAATAAGTCCATACAATTTATAAAAATATGCGATGTGGAAATTCATGGGCACTCACACCAGGACCATCCATTCCCGGGAAGCCAGAAATTCCCTTGGGTCCATACACTCCTGGCATTCCTTTTAGTCCCGGTAATCCCTGTGCCCCCGGGTCGCCAAACGTACCCTTAACATCGCTGGGATCGCCAGGAAGTCCATGGTAACCCTCGCGCCCTGGAACGCCAGGAAACCCCTTGGGACCTTTTTCAGGGAAAGGAAAAGGGGGGCGTATGAATATGGAACTGTGTAGGAAAAGGTTGATTGCAACTCAAGAACGAGTGGGGAATTATTGTCTTCACCTCTCGGCCCAGTAAAGCCATGATTTCCAGGGTTCCCATGGTCTCCTTTAGTGCCCTTCATGTCTTTTATGATATGACGGGAGATCTGTGGCTTCTCACCTTGTGGTCCTGTCAGACCAGTTTCACCTATCAGACGGCAGGCACAGGGCATACATAGTCAGTAACGAAGAGGAGACAACATGTTGGTAGAGTTCACAGGTGTCGTTTTGAAAAGGGTTGCTTCACCTTTTGCTCCTCCTTTGCCCTTGTTGCCTTTGTGTCCCACTTCGCCTGATAAGCCTGGCATTCCTTTTTGCCCTATGAAACCTTTGAACCCTGTCTCACCAGGCATCCCATCAAACCCTTGTGTTCCTGGTGAGCCTTTGATACCTGGGACAGAAAATTATATTGTGCTTGGTAGATTTGTATACTTTCTAATATGCTGCATTAAGTTTACTTTAATGTGGTGTGGCACAAATTCTGAATTGTCCAATATGAGTGCTATACGATTACAAGTAATCCAATCATCCATGATGCATTATCTGACAGCATGAGAAAGTTAGTAAAAACATTCATTGTTCTACCAGTCTGACGAGCGAGTTGTAAACAAACCTTTGAATCCAGCGAGGCCTGGGTTGCCTGATAAGCCTGGCTCTCCTGGGTCGCCTGACGGGCCATCCTGACCCCTAGCACCATCACTGCCAAATTGCCCAGGCAAGCCTTTTGTTCCTTGAGGCCCTGGAGGGCCGGGGTGCCCTTCGTCACCCCTGTGTCCAGTAAGACCTGGAGGAAAGGGAGACGGTGAGACAAACGGGCACAGAGGCACTAACTAAGAGGTGATGCAGCTTTTATCTCTGCTAGTATGATGCTGACCAGAGATTAAACGTGTCCGGTGTGCGTGCCCTTTACTAACCTGGTTGTCCAGTGGACCCTTCAGGTCCAGGAAAGCCGGGTTGCCCAGGGGAACCAGGGGAGCCGTACCTGCCAGCTGGCCCCGGTCTACCTATCTCCCCTTGCAGTCCGGCAGGACCCAACTCCCCCTTGACCCCAATCATACCAGGCATGCCAGTCATACCTGAAAGAAAAATATTGCAACCCCATGGCTTTGGTTTAATAGCCCTTATTTCAGAAACAACATACTGTAGATCACAACAAACCTTATCAAACAGTAAGTCACCCGGAATAAGTGTCAGTACTCGGACCTGGATAGCCTTGATTTCCTGGATCTCCGGCGAATCCTTTGAACCCCCTCGGTCCAGGGTGACCTGACTCTCCGGGAGGGCCAGTGGACGCTCCAAAGATCTCCCCGTGTGAGCCCTTCTCTCCCTGGTCCCCGTCTCGGCCTGACAAGCCAGGGGAACCTGGGTTTCCGACTGCCCCCTTGGAGCCCGGCTGACCCGAATCACCTCGAGGGCCCACAAAGCCTGAGGTGAAGAGTGTGCTTACCGTCAAACGCACAGTAAAACCCGAGCCTAGTGGCCCCAATCCCATTCCAACAATAAGGGTGGTGTGTTCAGGGTGACCAGAGTGCGGGTGAGGTGTTTGAATGCATGTTGTGCGTGGATCTAATTGCTGAGATGAATCATTCTGTGCAGCCTCCGCCGAGCCTCCACCCACCAACACGGACATTTTCCCATCAAGAGTCGTGTTACTTGTGCTACACTGATTTGAATCAATGTAGATGTCATGCTATTACCAAAAACATAGGCAGCAAGGGAACAATGCCAAACCATGACCCTTTCATAGAAAAAGTTCCCTAAAAGAACAGCACTGGAGTACTGATGTATTCAGTGCAGAACAAAAGTCAACGCACTGACACTGTACTCGAAATAGGACTCAGTGTTTTGTTGTAGGTACTCAGTCTGATTGTATGGCCGTGATATTATTTGCTGTAAACTTCCAGGGTGTGCCCGACTGAGGCTCAGACCTGACACTCTCTCAATCCACTACATACCTATCTTGCCCTGAGCCCCTCCTCTGGCTTGCTCTCCTCTCTCTCCAGGTTGTCCTTGTATTCCTGGTAAGCCATGTTCCCCTTTCGAGCCTGGAAAGCCTTGGTTAAGAAAAGGGGGTTAAGTCATAAACTAAAATAATGCCATCTAGATATAAAAGTAAAGTGGAATTTTTTGTTGTTGTATTACCTTGGAAACCCTCCAAGCCAACTATTCCCGGAAGTCCAGGTTCTCCTGCGGGTCCTGGCACTACATCGCAATCACCTGGAAGAAGATACAATAAAACATATGCACTATATTAGAATACAATCTTTCCAATGCACCACACAGTGGCCAAAGTGATCTGCTGCTACCTTGCAATCAGCCAAGCTTAATCTAACATTGTTATGCATTTCTGCAGAAAAAATGTCTGTCAGTTTTGCCAGCTTGTGGTGACATTTATATTGCCCAGCGTGGATTGTACTTCACAGCACAAGTCAAACATTACATTTAGAGTCTATTTTAGACAACGCACATTTTAAACTGAAATGCAGGAGAAAGACTGTACACGAAAACTGATACAAAACATTTAATGGACAAAACAAGTAAATATCATGCATTTACAGATTGTTTAAGCAAAGCATAAAAGAGACAAACAGGACAACTCTTATAAAGTTTCTTTTTTTTCCAGATACCTTTGAACAGTCCTCCCCGTGGTACACAGCCTCCTTCCCAGGCAAACGACACAAGCAGAGTTGGGGAGAAAGACAACCACAACCGCAGTTGTTCCAGGTAAGAGTTAATGAAAGGCAGAAGCATGGTCTCAAACAAGCTCTGTCATGGCTGATTTGAAGGATGCAAAGGTTTGTTGATGGCGAGAGTTTTAAAAGAGGCATTGTGTTACTGGTTGCGGTCACTGTTCAGCAATGCCACATGTTTAGTCTTTTTTTTGAACTACTTGAAATTACTTTAAGAAGAGAATTAAATGTTATGCAAAAAAAAAGGCAAGTCACTGAGGAAGAGAACAGAGTTGGGTTAAAAGGTGTAGGGGGAATCCATAGCAGGAGAGAACAACAGTGTGAGGGGCCAGCGTCAACAACCACACACCTGGACTGCCAGCGGGTCCCGGGAATCCATTAAAACCTGCCTCCCCGGGGTCACCCGGGTGCCCTCGCAAGCCTTTACTGGCTCCCAGAACTTCTCCTGGAAGTCCCATATGTCCAACCAGACCAGGCAGGCCAGTCCGACCGGGGTAGCCCTTGTCTCCGGGCCCTCCCACTGGCCCTTCCCCCTGGGGAACAACAGACAGGACAAGGTGAACGGTGGTTGCTGTAACACAGCGGGACACCAGAGGGCGTAGCGCGGTGCAGTGCTCACAGTGAGACCGCGGCTCCCAGGGAATCCAGACAAGCCACTTCGCCCCGGCACACCCGGCTGCCCTGACTCACCGGCCAGACCCCCGACCCCCGTGTCGCCAGGAAACCCTGTGGACGTCACACAGACAGAGGTCCAGTCCAACAGTGGCGTTGTAAGTGGGCTATCACACACCTTTTCTAGTCAGTTTGAAGGGAGCTAGGTCACCTTTTTCTTTGGCTACAGTGGTCTGGCCCTTTCTGCCCTTTGAGCCGTCCAAACCACTAGGACCAGGAAATCCCTAAAGAAAACAGGAGGGAGATAAAGAAAGAGAAAATGGGGAAGGTGTGTGGGACCACAGTGAACTGTCATTCAAGCGATGTTGTGTAATTTATAATGTGTAATTTGTGATGATTTGGGCTGTCATTTTTCTTACAGGCAATCCGTCGGCACCCCGGGGTCCTGTCTCTCCCTCGTCGCCCTGCTGACCAAACTCACCCCTCATTCCAAGGTCACCACGGTTACCAGCAGGCCCAGCGGGTCCCTGGGGAGAGTTCACGATGGTGCATTCACACAAGCCATGGTCTCCTAGCAACGGACGCACACATACGCAGACACCAATCAGCGACCTGATCTTCCTGTAGCCCGCAGACCACAACAACAGCATGATGTCATGTTGCACACTAATGGTTTAGTAGCATTTGTACCTTTCGGTCCTTTTCTGCCTGCAAAGCCAGGGCGTCCTCTCTCACCTGGAGATCCCTTAAAGAACTCTGCCCCTGTAACCAGACATAAATAAATACAGATAGGATAGATGGACTGACACACACACACACACAATCAGAACCACACTACAACTTTGGATCATTCTTGTTGATTGCTTCAGACTCACATGTTCCTTTGGGCCCAGGGGGCCCTCTAAACCCAGGCAGACCATCGATGCCTCTCGGTCCAGGTTTGGTGGCCGGGATCCCTGGCTCCCCAATAGGTCCCTGCTCTCCCTTATAACCCCTGGGTCCAAACGGCCCCCACAGGTCTATGTTTATAGGAAAGCACACAGGAAACAGTCAGCTACATACATTTGTTTATTTAATTCGACCATTTAACATTCATTAAGCTGTGGCAATAATTTTTTTAGTTATCAAACTCATTCTCATATGATTTAATTGCTAGCACGCAATAAGACAAAGTGTTTCTGACCTATTTGCTGCTCATAAGCTGGGCGTCCCTGAGGACCTGGTAAACCCTTGTCTCCCTGTGGACCCGTCTCTCCCGTTGGGCCTAGATCCCCTGCAGAACCAGGAGGACCAACTACACACACACACACACACACACACACACACACACACAAACACACACACACACACACACACACACAACCAGGAAGAATAATTCACATTAAGGAAATTATTATTAACGAAAGCATAGTTGTAAAAGCAAATCATTGGCACAGAGAAGGAATGCGGTGATCTAGTCGCTGAACGTTTCGTACCATTTTGTCGTCCCCATGTCAGGAAGCTGGACGATGTAAGTGGCCCAGGATCGCCTCTCACCCCCTGAAACACACAGCCTCATGTCAGCCTCACTGGATCTTAAGGACAACTCGCAAAGAGAAACGTCCTCACCGTGTGAGTAAATAACAACAACACAGTCAAAGTCATCTGGACTTGAAGGTGTGCTCACCTTAGGACCAACTCGACCATCTTGTCCTGATTCCCCGTAATCCCCCTGGGACAGAAAAGATGTGGAGCGTTCAAAACGTTGTCACGGGGAAGAGAGAATGGAAACAATATAGAACATTCACTACCCTGTTTTAACATGCCGAGTGATGTTGACTGCATGTAAGAAAGCTTGCGTACATATACAGGCAGGCACACAGAACCACGGGAAGCACGCTTACCCTCGGCCCCGGCTGTCCATCTCGTCCGGGCGGACCCTGAAAGAACAGACAGGAGGGTTGAACACGGCCATACGCTGGTTGATAGTCGGGATCGAAAAAGGGGCAGACATAATACTAACCCGCAGGCCCGGGAATCCTATCACCCCCATTTCTCCTTTATTGTCCGCCTGTAGAAAGAGGAGAGGTCAATCCTGTATGCCGTGTGCATGTGTACGTGTTTCAATTGAAGGGGGCCTCAAAACTACTTTGTTGTATGTTATGTGGTGAGTTACCATGTCCCCCCTTTCGCCACTCAACCCTTTCTCTCCAGGTCTTCCCTAACATTGAAAAAACACAACAAACCTTAGCAAAACTATAGAAAGGGAACCAAACACACAGCACCAGTCCGAGGTTTACTTTTTACTTGAATGTTATTACGTAGATCTCTTTATGCAACGCTAAGCACTTTTCACAGACCTGAGGTCCAGAGTCCGTCCGGGTGTGAGGTTGGGTCGAATTTCCTTGAGGTCCTGGTGGTCCAATCTCACCCTTTGGTCACAGAAACATTTACAGTGAGAAGAGCGTGTCTAGCTGTCTGGGTGGCCGAGGCCAACAGTCTGACATATAATTATGCAAAGCAGGTAGAGCCATGGGTGCCTCACCACATGGAGGCCGATTCAAATAGACGTGTTAAACGTTTGATTCAGACCACCTGATTTAGTGCGTCATCAGGTGCTCACCAGTGGGTAGGCCAGGATGACCAATAGCTAGAGAACCATAGAGAGCCAGGCCTTTGGGCGGTGTTGTATGGCTGAGGGCCACATGAAGGCAGTCCACATAGATACAACTCACCTTGACAATACACTGACGTGCTTCCTAGTCCTTACTTTGTGGAATAAAACACACAGGAGCTCGCGTGAACACACATACCTCTGGTACAATAACTAGCCTTAGCTATTTTAACTGACAGTTTAAAGTGGATTAGTGAACATTAACTTTTGTTCTACAGCCTTTTATTTCAATTTTTTTCTTTCTCCTGACAAACAATGCGATCATTTTGGACAGCAGCTTTTTAGAATGTGAACTTTTAGGGCAGAGTGCAAATGTCCTGCTTTAAAACTATTGGTAAATTCACATTCCACACGAATGCAACTTTGATTGTCATCAAAGCGTTAGTATTAGTATTGTAAAAGTTTAAAAACTCATTTAACAACTACACAATATCATATTAATTGGTTCGTTTTGTTTTTTATGTTTATGGAAATGCATAAACATGCTCCTGGTGGCTACAAATGCAGAGACTCACCGGTTCTCCCTTGACTCCCTTCAGCACTTTCACCATGGTGCCCTGTGAAGGTTACACAACGGGTTAGACTGAAGCCCTACATTAGAAACTGTGACTGGCAGGATGGAGACTGTCCTGGGGAAAAGTAGATTTCCGTACAACCTGCTGCTGTCTGTTTTTGGGGTCATATTACCTTTGGTCCAGGGGGGCCAGGAAGCCCTCTGGGTCCCTAAGATAGTAGACAACAAGAAACAATCATACTCATTGGAAACCGACAGACCAACACTCACCCAGTCACTCACTCACTGACTCACTCACTCACGCTTTCACTCACTCACTCACTCACTCACTGACTCATTTGACCAACCTTTGGACCTGGAGCACCCCTGCCACCGCTCCATCCTGGGTTTCCTTGAGGACCCTGTGAAATAAATAAAAGATCAACGTGGGTTGAAGTCCACAGGATTTTCTGCAAAGCTCACACTATTACCACTCCATGTCATCATGGATGTTACAAACTTAGAGGAAGTGACACTTACAGCAAATCCAGGATTCCCAGAATATCCGGGATCACCCTGTAATAATCGGCAAGCAGAGAAATAACTGTGTTGTACTTTTATCAGGATAGTAACTTTAAAGGAAAGCTAAGCAGAGTGTAGTAGAATAGAGCAGTAGAGGAAAGTTAGGGAGAGTGTAGTAGAGCAGAGAGTATAACAGAGTAGACTAGACTAGCGTAAAGCTAAGCAGATTGTTGTAGAGTAGTGTAAAGCTAGGCAGAATGTAGTAGAGTAGAGCAGACTAGAGTAAAGCTAGGCAGAGTGTAGAAGAGTAGAGCAGACTAGAGTAAAGCTAGGCAGAGTGTAGTAGAGTACAGCAGACTAGACTAAAACTAAGCAGCGTGTAATAGAGTAGAGTAAAGTTGAGTAAAGCTAAGCCCAGTGTAGAATAGAAAGTAGAGTAGACTAGAGTAAAGCTACACAGAGTGTAGTAGAGTATGGAGTATAACAGAGTGGAGTAGAATAGAGTAAAGCTAAGCAGAGTGCAGTAGAGTAGAGAGTAGAACAGAGTAGAGTACAGCTAAGCAGAGTGTAGTAGAGTAGAAGAGAGTGGAGCAGACTAGATCACGGCACACAGAGTAGAGGTCCATCCCCCACCATCCCTCCATCCTTACCCTGAAGCGCTGCATGAACACGCTGAGCTGCAGGGAGTCCCCCTTGTCGCCCTTCCTTCCCGGGAAGCCCTGGAGGGAGCAGTACATGGTGTCAGTGCATGGTGTCAGTGCATGGTGTCAGTGCATGGTGTCAGTGCATAGTGTCAGTGCATGGTGTCAGTGCATGGTGTCAGTGCATGGTGTCAGTGCATGGTGTCAGTGCATGGTGTCAGTGCATGGTGTCAGTGCCCGGCCCCTATGCTCAGTAAGGATTCATGCAGACAGTCAGACAGCAGCTCAGGGCGGGGCCCTCATACGTACGGGGGAGCCCGACCGGCCGTCGTAGCCGGGCTGGCCGTCCGTTCCGGAGTCTCCGCGGGTTCCGTTGCAGCCGTCCCCGCCCGCCTTCCCTCGGGGGCCCGCCTGCCCGGGATGGCCCTGCAGGGAGAGGGTGACGAGGGTCAGAACAGTGGACATAGGGGATGACGGGTCAAAGCAAAGAGATGTTTCTGGAGAGCAGCAGATTGAGGGAACAGTACAGTTTATTTTGTTTGGTGATATCTTTCTACCTAGGGCAAGGACATTTCAAGTTATCAAAACAAAATGTATTACAGTTTAACTAAGAGGAATTCATTGAGCTTTAGAATATTATCAGGCTCCACAAACCAACTTACAGGAATGCCATCTCCTCCGGAGAACCCAGGAACACCAGTCAATCCCTGTGAAGAGAGAAAGACACCCATCAACCCTGTGTAGATCTACACACAAAGGGAAGCCTAGCCATTCCAATAGGTGCTAATCATGGAGACAGCGCTAGCCTTTGAGCCTTGGTGTAAGCGGACTCTCTTTGGCTTCTGTCCTACCAGTGGAGTAAAGTAATGACGGTTGATGAGCTAAACGACATCACGCGATGCGTCAGTCTGGGCTTCTCTGTGACAGGGAGAGTGTGTCACGTTCACCCGCCCTATCTCGCTCACCACGGATCCTTTGGGGCCCATGATTCCTCCGCGGCCCCGGTCTCCTTTCTCTCCCTTGGCCCCCTGGATGCCGGTTTCCCCGGGTCTTCCTAGTGGCCCCTGAGATCCCTGGGGGCCGAGAGGACCAGGCATACCCTGTGATGGGCCCGAGATAGACAGTCAATCAGTATGCACGCTTGTTACAAAATACATCACATACACTTAGGCCTAAGATACGATATGTAGATGTTCCTGAATATGTGGAATGCACAGCAGGAATCCATTAACTTACCTGCCATGTTGTATTATTCAATGTAAGTGAAGCTACAATGTGCAATCATACCAAACAAACAAAGTCAAAGCATCACAACAACGCAACCACCACCAATACCATTTGAAAAGAGGGGAGTTACTGCAACCACAGCTTGCAGTCACAAGAGGGAGACATATCTTGCCACACATCAAATACTCTGAAGATGGCGAGGTCACACTGCAAGTTCAGATTATATCCTTTTCTCTTCTGCCATCTAGTGGCCATTTATTCACATTACATGCTGGAAATAAAGTGACGTCAACTAGAAGGTCTACCACAAATTGAGGCCACAGGGCTACCACAATCAACTCTGCAGGGTTCTGATTGTTTCATGTTTGATCCGAAATGGATGAAGTTGAGAGAGAGAAATGGAGAGAGAGAGATAGATAGAGAGAGAAAGCGAGAGAGACAGAAAAAGGAGGCTGAGCATGTGTTTCTATAATCAGTACAGTAAGTACAGACTGGCTCATTTCTGATGCCTCAATCCAAGGACTGATGTATAACTTAGATAAAAAGGTATGTTCAACATGATTTTTTTTTAAATGGTAATCTGAAGCTGGAAACAACCCCTATCCTGCACACTGAATAATGTGCTGTGACTTCCCATAACTTCAGATGGACTTCTTTCACATGATAAGCCTCTCTGAGCAAGAGATGCCGACAAGAGAGGGGAGTTGGCCTTCCTAATCTCTCCCTGGTACACAAACTAGGCACTCCAGTGCCATGTAGTGTGGCCTGGATCAGATAGGCGCGTGGGAGATGTTGGATGGAGACAAGCCCAGTATTCTGTGTGACACCATGAAGGCGTTAACAATGCGACGCCTCGGCGGCGTTCAAAGGCGAAGCGGACAGTCATTCAGACTCCTATTCAGCTAATCTGCCTGCTAAATATAACGATAGGATGAAAGCCCCCGTTGTGATGAACGAGAGAAACCAGAACCAGAACCAGAGCGAGGGGGGGGGATGGGGGATAGGGGGCTGGAAGGGGAGAAGGCAAATGGATTGGTGTCTGGTGCCCTCATGGCTCTCTCCACTTCGTCTCAAATAAAGACAGCATGGGGCGGTGTTCTAGTGAGTTCCCACCGTTCTTTAACACTGGTCACACACACACACACACACACACACACACACACACACACACACACACACACACACAAACACACAAACAGAGATCAAGAAAAAAAGCAAGGGTAAACAAAACATGCAATAGAAGACATTTGCATACACACTATAATGTCACACACACTCAGACGCTCACTCACATACCCACCCATTCAGACGCACTAACTTACACACAAACACATGCACACACTCACAGATTGATCAAGAAAAAGCAAGTGTAAACAAAACACACAATTGCATACACTTTAATAATACACACTGAAACACACTCACACACACAAACATACACTTACAAGCACAGGCCTGTGTTGTTCACTAGATCAATATACAGGGAGTGAAACCGGGTCAACCATTCGGCAAGTCAACAAACACAAACACACACATACACAAACAAACACACACACACAAACACACACACACACACACACGCACGCACAAACTCATTGTTGAAAAGAACAGGACGTAATACAATCAAAGGTAGGATTTCACAATAGTTTAGTTTGAATTGTACCATGGCATCATAGTACGCCGCATAGAACAGGAAATTACAGCCTACAGACTGCACAGGGTGTCATTTCATTTCAGCCCATCCCAGTCAGCACTGATCCTTATTGGACAAGAGCTGGATGTGCGCCAGCCAATCACGGTGATGCAATCTGAACTAGGCTAAGCTGCTTAAAGGAATCCTCGCTCGCTCCTCTCGTTGACCATATACCTGCAGCTCATAGACTGATCTGCCTATGTGAGTGTGTGTGTGTGCGTGTGTGTGTGCGTGTGTGTGTGTGTGTGTGTGTGTGTGTGTGTGTGTGTGTGTGTGTGTGTGTGTGTGTGTGTGTGTGTGTGTGTAGGACGGTAATCTGGACTTCCGAGAGCGGAGCAAGACTAGCAGATCTACATTCAATTCTCAGTGAGATCACAAAAACACACACA
>JAVQJS010148270.1:0-12405 GCA_036024795.1 Galaxias rostratus | reverse complement strand
TTTATTAACCCCCCCCCCCCCCCCCCTCTTTATTCGTAATCCCATCCTGACAAACACACACACACAGACAAAAAAATAAACATGCACTCATGTAAACACAAGCCCGCACGCACGCACACCCACACACACACACCTAAAACCCTACTTCTCTCAGTTGTCGGCTTTCTCCCACCTCAGTGTGCTGGTCTTTGATAAAGACCTGTTACCAGGGCAACACAGACCTATAATTGTCAGGCAGTAACCCCAACCAAAAAGTAAAAAGAGGGGACAGCAAAAAGTGGTGGAGAAAAGAGCGAGAGAGACAGTTAATTACTGTATGCAAATCATGTTGTCAGAACAGCCATTCAAAAAAGTGTCTCTTCCTAGTTTCCTGCAACCTTTTCTAATGCAGGTTTAATACACATCCTTCTCATGCACTTACTTACTTACTTAAAACACACGCACATAGGCGCGCACGCACACACATACACGCACGCACACACACACTACTGCCAGTGGCCCCTCTGCAAGAGATGCAAAATAATCTCCTAATGATGAGTGAAATCGAATCCCCCTATCCCAGCCATGACATGGTAATTCATGCAAAGTAGAGTCAGAGTAAATGGAAGTTCAAAAATGTATCTCCTTACTGTGTGTTGAGCAAGAATCTTGCCCTGGGTGACTTTGAAGGGAAACTGGTTAGGAAGAGGAGGAGTAAGGTGGGAAGGCGAGAGAGACAACTAACTTATGTTTGTTTTGCTGATAAATGTTTACTGTTGTTTGCGGTAAGCGTGTCAAACTTTTTTTTTACCATGAGCAACAAATACCCAGGTTGAAATCACAAGTCAATCTCACACAATAGCTATTTCACTATTCTTTTAGAAAATGTTGTCTTGGTCAAAGTCTGCTGGGTTTTGGCATGCAAAGCCACATGTAGATGAAGCGCCTGTAATGATCGTGATCCAAGGCCTTTCACCTGGGTTGTCGGAACAATTCTGGAGGATATTTATTGGTCCCGGTTTTTGTTGCAAACCTCAAAATGGCTATCAGACGGATTCTTTCTCTTTCTTCAAAGACCCCTCGGTGTCTTGCAAATACCATCTGAAGTGAAATCAATCAAATGAGATGGGACCCAGCATGTCCTGTGCCATTCATCTGCCTCCACCATGCCGTAGAGACTCCACTGTGCACCAGCCACGCTGCATGCCTCTCAAGTCTTCACAGCGCTATGGAGAGTCAAGAACAAAAAAGGAGACAGATACCGGATGACGGAGGTGTGGAGATGGGGGGAGGGGGCTCATTCACAGTCCCGGTCCACTTGCAGCCCACCCCCCATCAACCACACCTCATGCATTATCTTAATTGTACATGACAGGCAGCTTCAAACTCCAGACAAATCAAAGCGATCAACACATCCATTTTAAATTGGAAGCCCAGGCAGGCAAGTAGGAATCTCTAATTACTTATGCTAATATGGCGGCGATAGAGAGGCAGGGTGGTAGAGGGTGTGCAGCGAGTGGAAGGCTGGGTGTACGTGCGGCAGGCAGGGGGGCCGTCTGCGTTTGGTGTATCACTGAGGGTATACTCTAATTAAAAACAGAATTAATCTTTTGGACGTAAAGGCTTGACTAGCAGCAGACCTCTCTCTCCCGGTGAGAAGCAGAAGCCACTGAGAGGTAATTACTGTTATCTGCCTGCTGCTCTATTAACATGTGTCTTCAATGAATGGAGAAGTTTAACTTGGCCTTTGCTCCCACTGATGCCCGGCTCGATAGACTCGCAGGGAAAATGATTACAAAACGGAAAGGTGCCCCTCACCCTTTTATTTCGCACCTAAAAGAAAATTGAGAGCGCATTCACACACTAAAACCCACTTCAAACTCCCCCTGGGGAAGTCATAGCTCCACAAATAGACAGAGAGATGGAGAAGAGAGAAAAGATGAACTGGCAAGATGAGAGAGCGCGAGAGAAAAGAGAGAGGGAGGACGAAAGAGTGGAGCCAAATAATGGAGTGAGGGCATGAGAAAAGAAGCGCTTGGGAAGTGAAGAAGACGTGGGAAAGGAAGTGGAGCAGGAAGAGAAGGGTGAGATTAACAGAGAGATTCTGGTGGTTTAGTGGTGAGGGCAAGCTAGCATATAGAAAGCAAAAATTGAGCCTTGTCTATGCCAACAGCTAGTAATTGCACGCCAATCATCCGCCCACAGGCCACCAATGGGATTAACTAAGCGAAGAAATAGTGGGGGAAAATATTCAATTAAAAAATGTATTCATAAAGGACCTCCACTTATTCCCATGACCAGTGGGAGTAGGGAGGGGGCTGGATTAGAATGTGATGGGGTGGTCTACTATTGGAAGGAATGGGGTGGGAATTTGATTGGACGCGGTGGTCTAACGTTCAGTGCTAATCTGGGAAGGACCCGGATTGTGGACCTCTATGGAAGCATATAGCGCTTAGGGTTGCCTAGCATGAAACTATACTTTGATATGACATTTGTTTAGCAAACCTTTAGCTTTGTGCCCATTGTATTAAACATAACAAAATCAGCCAAAGCTAGTGGATCCTTTGTTAATTACCTGGTTGGGGTTGTCACGTTAAAGTGAGCTGTTCAACTGACCTGTCTGTGCAGAGGTGACGGTGAGTAGGCTGCGTTCTTCACGACCAAAGGTGGAACACTTTGCCCTCCGGTGGACGTCAGCCATCCTTGTTTTACAAGTCCATTATGGACAGTCTCTATCCCAGCGACAGGTCGACAGCCCGGCCATGGGAAAGCTTATTAACCTGGTAATTGGCGTATAATTAGCTCATTGTTTGTTGGCATTTCAATGGGGTACGTTAATGTCTGCCAACCCTCATGATTTATGAGTCAGTAATTCATATTCTACTAGTCTAATTACGGCCTCTCGGCCCCTATTACTGTAGCTATGGTAATGGCAGGGCTGAATGCTGTGTGCCTCAGAAGTTCCACCTGGACTACTTTTAGACAGATCCTATTGTAGAGAGAATGTGGGTGGTGTGTTAGATCTGTTATGTTTTGTCAGCCTTTGTTATCATACTGTGTGTGACTTTCTCACTGACTTTTGCGCTCCCTCTTAAGTCCTTTTGCAAATAAAAAGAATGTCCTTTGAGTTTATGGGCAAAAGAATACAATGAACATCTGGGATATGCTATGAGGAATGGCATAAAAGCTATGCAAAGAACATTGATGTCAGTCGGTGACCATTTTCCCTTAATCTTGTTTGTTGATGGATATTTTTCTCTCTAGAATATATTAGAATATATATTAAGAATATCTCCATAGATGTTACTGAATTCAAGACTCAAGCATGCCCTTGAAGAAGAGGCTTTTATGCATGACATGACATTGGATGGTCCGTAACAGCAAATCAAACATCTAAAACGGTCTCTTCTCTTGTTGAAGTCTATGGAAAAAGAAATGGGCTCTAACGGATCAGTTCTACAGGCTATTCATAGAGCACGTTCTACCATGCATCTGACACTGAAATTAATCCCAATTGCAAGGTAATTGCACTTCCACTTAATGACGCAAATGGTTCTAAAGAAATCCCACCTGGCCATGAGCAGTTGTGATGCCTCCACTGGCTGCAATGGGAAGAACAAAGACTACACCTGCTGTTTCCCCCACACATGCAGGAGGAGTGCATCGATTAGAAAGGAAGCTCTTACTGTGGGATACGGGCTTTGGAGATACCGTTTAGAGGGAATTGATCTTGTAAATGCTTTGTTTTAGGAAAAATGGAAAATTGTCATCTAGAGTTTTTGCAAAAGCTTCACAGATGTGCAAGCTTGACTGCTCCTGTATGAGGAAAGTTGATTTTGATGAGTTGAATCAACAATGTTACAAAGTGCTGATAAGCGCCTTCATAGGTATCGACCCAAGTTGATCTAAATGAAGACGCTAGAGCAAAAAGTTTTACACATGAACCAAAGAGACATTTGTGTCTTTTACGAATTCCCCTAGTTTGGAATGCAACATTTACATGGGGGGTTTATAAACGGCGTGTAGACAGTGCAGGTACAAAGACCACTAGACTCCTTTGACTCCCGCAGAGAAATTGACCACCAGAGATTGTGTTACCATCTGTATATAGACTGGCCTAAAACCTTTTCACTCCCAGTTGCTCTGTCACTTTTCTCTCTCTTTCTCTCTCTCTCTCTCTATCCTCTCCCCCACTGTCTCTGCTTCTCTCTCTCCTCTGGCTCAGTGGTGTGTTTCCTGGAGATAAGACCCCTGCTTATTTCACTCATGAGCAGAGTGGAGTTTCAGGGTAGGATGTGTGTGTGCGTGTGTGTGTGGGGGTGTGTATGTGTGTTTGTGTGTGTGTATGTTTGTGTTTTCATTGTCTGTGTTTGCACTTCAACTTGTGAGTGTGTGTGTGTGTGTGTGTGTGTGTGTGTGTGTGTGTGTGTGTGTGTGTGTTTGTGTCGAAAGAGACAGAGAAATAGGGAAAGTGAAAAAAATTAAAAAAATTGTGGGAGTGTGTGTGAGTGTGCAAAGGTGCCATCAGGTGTATAGGTGCAGGGGAAGGCAAAAGAGTTATAGAAATAAAAATACTGCAAAGACCTCGACTCTTTTTACCATACCTTTTCTTTCCTTCAGGGTTTACAGAAGACGATTGGGGGAGGGGGGTTTACCTGACTGAGCAGATAAATAGCCCAGACACATGACAGCCCTGTCATTATACAGCAGTCCCGCTTGTTTGGTCTGTTCACTCCCAGAAGCAAGGATTAGATGGTCTAGCCTGGGAGAACTCCATTTTGCCGTCATAAAACAGACAGACATCAATGTCATCTTTTGTGATCTTGTCCCTTACATACAAACTCCACCTCAGGTTTTCAAAAGTTGTCTTGCATATCTTTCAGAGTAAATTATATAAACCTATCCAGCAGGCACGCTTTAATTTCATAACAAAAGTGCTGATAACTAATGGGTTAATAGAACAGTCGGTGAATCACATACTTTTATTATTATTTTTTAAAAGCCGGATATAGCTGACAAATCCCCACCATCTTCGTTGTCATATGCAATGGGGTAAGTGGCGCAAATATTTTATGGGGATTGGGTACCCCATCACTGAAAAGATTTTCTTTCAAGCCAAAGCGAAGCCAATATAGTTAACCTATGAAACAGGCCCAAAGCATCAAATTTAACGCTGCAAAGTGAAATCTGAGGCAATATTTTGAGGCACGACCAGTTATATTTCATGTTTAGTCACATACATGACTTAAAAAACAAAAGTATGGTGGTATTTATTCTTAATTTATCACAGTAGACGTTTTGTAAAAGTTTGTTTATCTAGCATCATTAGCATGAGTTGTTGAGCTCCAAAATCCCTTTTAATTGTATGACTGTATTTATTCAGAGGTAAAAATGTCTCAGAAATTTGCCATGTGTCCTTATGAGTTAAACTATTAACTTTACACAAAATGTCAATTTTTTCTGTTGAATTAACTCAACAAGTGTAGATCTATCCGGTTGACTTCTCTTTTTATTCTATTTGAATCACTTGATGAATGCTTGTTCGAATGGTTGAAAAATCCTGTCAGAATATAGTTTATCAGGAAATCTTTGCTGGGATGTTGCATGTTCACGACATAATTATCTTATGGCTCATAGTATGAAAGAGAATATGATTAGGCTGCAACGAAGCCTGCTTTGATTATTTTTATTTCACTGTAATTATTTGTGTAGTACACACAGGGAACTTATAATTGTTTTTATATATATTTTAGATGGACAGAGATTATGACAGCGGCAATGTCCATGCAAATTTCCAATGCTTTTGTACCTATGTCATAATTCCAAACAGCCCAAGCCCCTGAACTGCAGGAGTGGCCCAAAAACCACTGGCCATGCTATATAGGAGAAAAAAAAACAAATGTATGAAGGACACTTGTGGTGCTCCAGAATGTAAAAGTAAAAGCCCCTACTTTACTCGTCATAGGAACTGTTTTATGTCTTGGCACTTTCTGGTGTTTCTGTACCCTTCATTCCCCGCTCATCTTTTCTGTTATCTTTATGTCTAAACGTTTATCTTTTCTCTCCACTGGTCTTGCAATTGTTTAGGAATGCGATGGAAGTCGCAGTTTTTCCTATAAATATTGTTGTGAAGGTAGCCTGGCAGGAGGGTTTGGGGTGGACAGCCTAGTGATCACTGCCAGTTGACACCAAAACCATTAACACCCATACATTGTTTTTAATTAGCTGAGGATTTTGTTTTATAACTCATAAAGACCAGGCGTTGCGACAATATATATTTCATATTTATAATGACGCTATATTCTCATCACCTTAATTTGTAGAAACAGGCGTACAGTGCTGTCAGGGTTTCAAGCATTGCACGACTCCCCGTTGGGGTTTGGCCTTGTCTAGATAATGACTAAAACAACAGCTCAAATTGACAGCAATTAGAACCTACTGCGTTAGGCACTTTGCTTTATGAGCTCAGTTCAAATTGAAAAAGATTTTAGCAATGAAAACATTGGAGACAACGTATGACATATGATGTATTTGTACTGCAAGATGATTCACAAAGGCATTAGAACCACCAAATACCGAAATAGTATGATGAAATAGCTGTCTTTAGTGGACAGTTGTATGTAGTGGATGGAGAAAATAGTAAATTCAACAAAATATATTCTATATGTTGAGACTGAACAAATATTGGAGTCATTGCTGGTCCATGTTGTAAACCCTACTGGCTATGTAGTGGACCTTATCATCTGGGTTACTAAATCTCTTCGACCAAGCCCAAGAATGTGCTCAAATATAAATTACAAAATGGTTTGTCCTTACAGTGAGATTAAAATAATATATCTGGAATTCATACACATATTTATTCGTCAAGCTATACCATTTGAATTAAGTAAATAACTATAACACATATAATGGAAAATGAAACACAGCTAAATTAATCCCCAGCTCTTCTAAAAGTTAATATTTTACATTTGCAGGCAATACATTGGCAATTCCATGAAAACAATCCTGATTAGGAACCTGTGTCCTGGACAGAGCCCTATGCAGGGTTCTCCCACGCAGGGCATCCAGGCTTAGAATTGAGAATATAGCCTACCAATCCAATACCTGAGGTAAAATAAGAATATGTGGTTCTTACAGTGCTGTCACCATAAATCCTGTCTGCTATTTTCAAGGATGAATATAGTGCACCTATGTGCAATCACACACCTACGTGTGTCTAGTTATTTTAAACCTAATGTCAGAGGCTTCTCCAGCACTGCACACCTTGTCACAGCTGCCCTTCCAAACTAGAGAATATTGCAGCAAAAATTAAACTTTTCTTTCTACAATGTGTTCACGTAGTCTCATCATGGCTTTTGACACTGGTACAAATTGTGTCTGCTTTAAATCATCACCTATCAATGAGTGGCAAGATATTGTGTCAGAAGAGTAGGTAGGATTAAGGAGCATGTTAGGAGACTTTACAAACGAATGACTGATGATCAGTGTAGTAAACTTTCGGAAAGTATTCACAGCTCTTCACTTTCTCCACATTCCACAATATTTTTTTCCTCAGAATTTTACATACAATACACCATAATGACAAAGAGAAAAAATGTTTTATTTTTACATTATTTGTACATAAGTATTCACAGCCTGTTGATGCACCTTTGGCAGCAATTACAGCTCCAAGTCTTTTTAAATATGATGATATGATCACAAGCTTGACACACCTATCTTTGGTCAGTTTTGACCATTCCTCTTGGCGGCACACCTTAAGCTCCATCAGGTTGAATGGGAAGCTTCGGTGCACAGCCATTTTCAGATTTCTCCAGAGATGCTCAATCGGATTCAAGTCTGGGCTCTGGCTGGGGCACTCAAGGACATTCACAGAGTTTACCTGAAGCAACCCTTTGGATATCTTGGCTTTGTGCTTAGGATTGTTGTCCTGCTGAAAGATGAACCGTTGCCATAGTCTGAGGTCACGAGCGCTCTGGAGCATTGCTGCATTCATCTTTCTCTCCATCTTGACTAATCTTCCAGTTCTTGCTGCTGAAAAACATCCCCACCACATGATGCTGACAACACTATGCTTCACTCTAAAGATGATATTAGCCTGGTGATAAGCAGTTGCCTGGTTTCCTCCAAACATGACGCCTAGCATTCATGCCAAAGAGTTCAATCTTGGTCTCATCAAACCAGATTAGTTTCTCATGGTCTAAAAGTCCTTCAGGTGCATTTTGGCAAAGTCCAGACGGGTTGCCACGTGCCTTCTACTAAGGAGTGGCTTCCGTCTATCCGCTCTACCACACAGGCCTGATAAATGGATTGCTTCAGGGGTATCTGTTCATCTGGAAAGTCCCTCTCTTCACAGAGGGAAAACTGGAGCTCTGACAGAGTGACCACCGGGTTCCTGCTCACCTCCCTAGCTAAGGCCCCTCTTCCTCAATCACTTAGTTTAGACGGTGGGCCAGCTCTAGAAAGAGTCCTGGTGGTTCCAAACGTCTTCTATTTATTGATGAAAGAGGCCACAGTGCTCATTGGGACATTCTGTACCCTTCCACAGATTTGTGCCACAAAACAATCCTGTCTCAAAGGTCTACAAGGATTCCGTTGACTTCATTCTTGGTTTGTGCTCTGACATGCACTGTCATCTGTGAAACCTTATATAGACAGTTGCGCACCTCTCCAAATCATGTCAAATCAACTGAGTTTGACAAAGCTGGACTTCAACTAAGCTGTAGAAACATCTCAAGAATCAACAGTGGGAAAATTATGCACCTGAGCTAAATTTTGGGCTTCATGGCAAAGGCTGTGATAACTTGTATTTTGAGAAAAAAAATATTTAATACATATTGGAATAAGGCCGTAACATAACAAAAAACATTTAACAAATGCATGTTTAATTACAGAATATATGTAAAAAAAATCCAAAATGCTTAAATTTTCTTTACATAGCTTACCCAATACCAAATGGATCTTTCTTGTCTTATTTACTTATATAAGTATTTCACACAGCATGCCAGAAATTAAAGCATTTTTAAAAAAAAAACTTAAATATGTATAACAGCCATAAAGCTAAATTGAAACAGCATTTTTTTTATTAACAGATTATTGAGGCATTGGAAAATAGTTGATTTACTGTAAGTTGTGTCTAACAAACCAACCCCATCTGAGTCCAAATGTCAGTGTGAGACAAAACCAGGAACATGGAAATACACAGGAAACTGGACTTTTTTGAATTGATTTTGTTCAATACGGAAGCAGGTCAACATAAATGGAAAGTTATGTAAAAATGTCTGGGAGAAAAAGTTGTATGAGGTAATGGAAGAGGACTGGGGAGAGGATTATCTTGACCAGGCATAAGAGTAGTAAGACCAGGACAAAGGAGAAAGAACGGGTTGGGAAGAGGAGTAAGAATGAGTGCTGATGTCAGAGGAGAGTAAAAGCTGTTGTCACAGATGAAATACTGTATGAGCTACCATCATAGACCGTGTAATACGCAAACCATGGTCCATCCCTGAAAAGCTGGTGAGAGTCCAGCAAGATCAGACAGTCCACCGTGGCTTCCAAGGTCCAGAATTTTTAATAAACTATGTACTAGATAGGGGCGGCACGGTGGCGCAGTGGTTAGCACTGTGGCCTCACAATAAGAAGGGCCTGGGTTTGTTTCCCACCTGAGGACCTTTCTGTGTGGAGTTTGCATGTTCTCCCCGTGTTAGCGTGGGTTTCCTCCGGGTACTCCGGTTTCCTCCCACAGTCCAAAAACATGCAGGTAAATTGGTGACTCCAAGTTGTCCATAGGTGTGAATTTGTGTGTGAATGGTTGTATGTCTATGTGTCAGCCCTGCGATGGATTGGCGATCTGTCCAGGGTGTACCCCGCCTCTCGCCCTAAGTCAACTGGGATAGGCTCCAGCCCCCCTGCGACCCTGCATAGGATAAGCGGTTCTGATAATGGATGGATGGATGTTTGTTTCAGTGAGGAATTGGATGGAAAGGAACAGGATCAGGCTGGACGTGTGCAACAAAAACCTGTGTGAAACTTGTGCTGAACCTAATAAAGATGGGTTACCCCTTATAAACGCTGCCTGTATCTCTGCCCGGCTCGTGTGTTAACTCACAAAGACATATCCAGAGCCATTCATTTCAGTGAACTAAGTGAAGGAGAAATTAGTTTACAGAATTTAGATTATATGCTAATACAATTTTTTTTTTATTAATATTTTTTATTTAATCTTAATTTTTTTGATGATTTTCCAGTTTTCTTTTAGGAAGCATGTAAAACAAGGATGAAAATGTCCTAATAGGATATGATCATCCCACACAGTCAATTTTGGCTCTGCATTTTTATTTTTGCTTATTCCAAATCCAGCAAGTCTTTAATATGGAAATGCACATCTGTGTTTAATATAACATTGAGCTACACTGTGTGGGTGTGTGTGTGTGTGTGTCTCACTCACACAAACTTATAAAAACACTCATGTCTGATTTAAGTTTCAAGTTTAGTTCCAATATTCAAAGGAAATGGAAAACTTGGTGGATCAGCTGTGAACAAAGGTGGAGTGATGCCATTAGATTGAGATTGAGCCAGAATCTTTTTCTTTCTTTGCCCGCCAGCAAGCCATGTCCCAACTTTCTCCTTAATAATACCCCAACTTGGGTTTATTGCACCAGGTAGAATAGAACCAATTACACTGTGTTAGCTATATAGTGAAAATGTGCGTTTAAATTTATGTAACAAAAATATTGTTTTTTGCCGACTTTGGTTCTGTGGCTTAAACTAATCAAAACAAAACATCAGAATCATACAGATCTTTTTTTCTTGAGGTATTCCATTCATCTACTGTATTCTCTTTCTTCATTGGGGTTTTGTAAGTGGTTTCTAAAATTGTAAGGCTTTCCTCAAAACTGGGCAGTCTCCAGAAGAGATAAAAATGTAGTACCTATTTCAGAGAGGTTCATGTTGAAATCTGCCAAGATTGTGAATGAAATGTTAAACATTCTTAGGATAGACCAGCATAAAAGATCTCAATCAATGCAAAAGCTCCCGTGTCAAAACACATTGAACAAGATAAACGTTATTTGTAAGGACTGGTTCTATCGAAATGACAGAGATTATTATGTGTTTGTTTTTTTAAAAGGCTACGGCATCGGCTTGCCCCAAAGCTCCCCTCTCACCTCCAACGTTTCGGAGTTTATCAGTCGCTACAAGTCAGACGGCTACATGGACACGCTGCATGACAAGTGGTACAAGGTGGTTCCCTGTGGGAAGAGAGTGTTTGCTGTGACTGAGGTTAGTACTCAAGCATGACCACCTCACTGATGGAAAGAGATTTTATTCGTTTTATTATGTATGTGTGTGTGTATGTGTGTCTGGGTGTGAGCGAGAGAGAGAGAGAGAGAAAAAGAGAGAGAGCATTGAGACACAAATGTGACAAAGGTTGACAACAGTGTTTCAACCGAAGTCAACTGAAGCAAGATCTCGGACGCGTACAACGTATAACCTTCCAAGAACTTTAGTAAACACTACGTAGACAACTGATTCTGGTGGTATCCATTAATTGAAAATATATCAGCTATTCAGCCGACCAAGCCCCCCTCTAGTGGCTATATCAACAGACCACGCCACCCTCAGGTGGATGTTTAAAGAGAAGTTGAGGAGTTCTCAACCGACAATTGCTGCCAAACCAACAGTAACAGCTCGAGCCAATTCGCTCTCTCTCTCTCTCTCCCCTTCCCTCCACTCCCTGGATCAGGGAATGAGACACAAAAGCAACATCAAGGAGAAAATCTAAGCTGCCTGGCCCCAAACACCCCTGGCAATTAATATCATTCCTCCTGTTCCCGTGTTTTTACCTAGCTAATGACTAGGTGACAGCCATAAGTATGTATATGTGTGCGTTGGTGCATGTTACCTGCATGTATTTTTGAAGGTAAAATACACTTTGTGAGTCTGTGTGTGCATGCCACTTGGTTCCTGGACTGGCTCACCCTGAGATGACGACCATGTGGGAATGAGGTGCGGCACAGGGAGCTTTCCCCTGACACCAACATAAAGGGCTTCTGCCACCACTGATGTGTCTCCGCTCTCCTTTTGAAACCCAGTGTCACGGTGTGTGCCCTGGCTCTGCCTGGTTGTCACTTCTGCCAAAACAAGCTCTAGAAAATCACGCAGGAATTACATTTCACTGACTGTCACGTCAAAAATGCCCTCAAATTAGCTGTCACCCTTATAATGCATGTTTTGCAAAGGAATTAAATGTACTGCAAAATGCAATGTACATTTTAAAAAAGCTGTTCAAAGACACATTTTGTTAATTATTTTCTGGAAGCTGAGATGTATGTGTGTAGCAAGCACAATATTCTGGCCCTGCTCTCCAAAGATTGTTCTCATTTCCATTCTAAATCCCCCTGCTCCCATTCATGGGAAAGCATAATGCATGTT
>JAVQJS010148269.1:0-17449 GCA_036024795.1 Galaxias rostratus | reverse complement strand
CGAAGTGTTCAGTACAATATAATAATCCCTAATGTGTATTGACATTATAAACGTGTAAATGAAGTCATATAGTGATCATACCAATCATTGATTTGTGTTTTTAGGGGAAGGTTGAATGTGTGGTTGAGGAAAAAATCGACATGTATGTTCGTTTTGGAGAACAGATGCTGATCTCCATTATGTCCTGACATTGGGGATCGGTTGCTTGTATAGTACTGTCATCTAGTGGAATATTGGTACACTTTTGTAAAATTTGATTTGTTGAATTTTGTTAATACATAGCCACATGCCACTCCTAGAAAACCAAATTATTATTGAGAGGCAGCCATGAAACCACAGACAGTTGCTTTAAATCTATACAAGTTTCAGAGGTAACAATAAAATTTTAAAGGGAGTTTTTTGTTGCGAGTTTAGATTATGGGAATTTGGATGTTGATAAACATTTGTATGTCAATCAATATATGCGTTTAAGCTGTCCCTTGGGTTGATATTGTATATATAATTTGATGTAAATAAAAATATAACATTGAATTTCTAAAACTAAAGGAAATCACTTTTTTAACGTTTTTAATTTAAAATTAAATAAGTAGCTTTCCTGCCCAAATGAATGCTAATATAAGGCTTTTATATAAAGTATATTTTGCTATTAATATTCCTGTTTAAGAAATATGGGTTCCGTTTGCTTGATTTAGATCGCTATCTAGTCTTTCCACGAGGGGCGCGCTGACCATGCAGTGACTGACGGGCGGTCCTATTACACAAAACGAGCCTCTATGGCCATTTGGACCAATGACAGCGTAGCAGGTCATCACTGAATTACACAGCTTCCTTCTTTTAGTTAGAGTCTGCAAAACCATACATTTTGGGGCTTTTTTGTATTGCGGGTAACGTTTCTTAGGAGTTTCGGGTGTTAGTTTATGCAATATACAACTTATGTGTTAATACAACTTTGACAGAATACTGAGTAGTAAGTAATGAACTAATTAGCTAATTCATGTAGCCCTTTGTTGTAGAATTTTAGCTTGCTAACTAAACTACTAGCTAACGCAAGCTATTGGCTGGACTAGCTGACGTTTGCTGAACGCAAGCAAATAATAGGAACTAAATAAATGTCTGCAACCATGTATTGGGCAAGGTATTCCTTTTTATAATCAAAGCATATTATATTGTAACTATCCCCATCCATCTGCCTCTCCTATTCCTTAGATATGAGGCTGTTTTTTCTATTTGCTGTCACGCTGGTGTCAATGGCCCCAGCGGCGGTTAGCGGCGGGGAGAAAAAGAAATTACAAATTGGGATTAAGAAAAGAGTTGACAACTGTTCAATAAAATCCCGCAAAGGAGATGTGTTAAACATGCATTACACTGTGAGTAGAAATGATGATGATGATGATTATATTGATGAGAACGATGCTGCCTATTAAATTGTTGGAAGTGCATGCTGTTTGTGACATAATTTAACCTTTTATCTCATATGTCTCAGGAAATATTTATAACGGTAGCTTTTGGTTATCTATTTACAGGGAAAATTGGAAGATGGAACAGAGTTTGACAGCAGTATTCCAAGAAACCAGCCTTTCACTTTCACTCTGGGAACAGGACAAGTCATCAAGGGCTGGGACCAAGGCTTGCTTGGGTGGGTGTCTGTTTAAGTAGTTGTTCTTTTCAAGTAGACCTCAGGATATTACAGAATTATAAAGAATTCCTGAACTGCTTCTTCAAGTTAATTTGTTAATTGTTGACACATTGTGGACACACACAAGTAAATGGCTACTAGACACATTAACTATTCCAAATAAGTTAATATTCGAGGGTCCTTTTGCTGCACTTGGTTGGTTGTTTTATTTAATCTGCTTTAGGATATGCTTTATCCCTTGAATTGTCTTATCACGCTAAAGTGTTCTCTTAATTTTCTTCAGAATGTGTGAGGGAGAGAAAAGAAAACTGGTCATCCCTTCAGAGCTTGGTAAGTTTGGAGTCATACTGAACTCATCAATGGGAAAATAGATAACAAAGGATTATTCTTTTTAAGTTTATCTGTTACTTAGGTTGTAAGCTACAGATCTATATACACATTTTGCTGTTTATTATAGGTGAAAATATTGTCACTAAATTAAATTGATATTGGCTCAAGTCTGCATAAAATCATGCAGTATGGTTGATATGTTTCGCAATAAGTAAGCATTTTCTGGAAGTTATTGGTAACTTGGCAAGTTATCTACTTGTAACTAAAGATTGATATTTATACTTATCTTCATCTAACATTACTGTATTTTTTAAGGGTATGGAGACAGAGGAGCACCTCCCAAAATTCCAGGTAATACAATTTCTGCCACAATTTAGTTAATACTTATTACTTTACTTATTTTCTATATGATCAACTCTCATACATTAGGGTTGAGACTGTTCCATAACCTGAGGTAGCGAAGAGATTAGTTATTTAATCATGTACAATATGTCAATGGCTGCTGTATATAAGAATAACAGCCTAAATCCAAGACTTGGCTTTTTACACTGTAATCTGCTATAATGTTTTTCACATTGATCCCTTAAACAACAGAAAATGTCTTCCTCTTAAAAAAAAAAGTTGAATTTATTCCAACCAATAAATGTTGTGAAAAATTAACGGACTATGGAAATAATTTGGGATCTATCCCTCAGTGTGAGTTTTTCTCATGGTGGTTTATGTTCTTCATCTTGGCAACAGGTGGCGCCACACTGATCTTTGAAGTGGAGTTGCTGAGTATTGAGAGGAGATCTGATCTATAATGAATAGACTAATAAGTTACCTTTTAGTGCAGGTTTCAGATCACTGTGGGCCACTAAAGTTGGTATTTGCCAAAATAAAAATGTGTTATATGGCAACATATAGTGGAGTTATAGCACAAGATTTGTTTAGCTTGTTCTATCTAGCATTTTACTAATTATTAACAGTGGTTGTGTTTTTGCGAGAGTCTGCATATGATATTGCTGTGGTTTAAGTTAGATCTGGAGCCACTGTAACTTGACATAAGTAGCATTCCAACCATCATCTATTCTACTTGACTATAATATGGCAGTGTTATCCTTATGACATTAAAAGTCTTAATATCTTTACTTTTCATGTGGTTTAAATTCCAGTGACACCAATAAGACAGGTTACACACTTGGTAGTAGTAGTTATTAATATTTTGAAGCTGATTAAAAGTTTGGATTTTCAGGGTCTTGCCACTTCTTACTACATGTGTTATATACCACACACACACACACACAGTAAATGTAACAAAAACAGAAGGTAGGTAGATAAAACGGGTTTATTGATTTGTTTAAAAATTAATTTAAAAATTTAACAAAGTGGCAAACAGCACCAGTGAGTATTGCTACATAACATCACTACAGTTTTGCAATCACATCTTAATCACACAACAAACTTCAGCAGTCACCCTCGTCCAGCAGACATACTGAAGTTAATGCAGTTATCCTTAAAACGCTGTCTTCTGCAAGATAAAAAGCCCACTGACAGAATAGAGTAGGATGAATATAAATACATATACAAGGTGTTATAATGTATTATATAAACACTAATTTAGCTGTTACAGTTGTGTCTTTAACAGGAATAATTTGTATTGCAAATTCTACAAATGTCTATATAATTGCAAATGTGGGTGAGTATTTATGACATATTCATTGAAATGTCCTCACCAAGCTTGGGAAGTAAGATTGACAACTAATCAGCGTATTTTGAAAGATATTGTATCTATAAACACACTAAATACAATCATCAACAAACATCAACTACATAAAAAAAAGTATCATCAGGGGTTTGTTTTAGTAATGTTGCTGTTGGTTCACAGCAAATTGATTTGGCTAACAAAACACATGGGTTTCTCTATCCCTTCAGGTAAGGTCTGCATTCGACTCCCTTCAGTCTTAGGCACCAGAGTGGAAAATTGAAAGATTACGTTACACATTGGAACAAACAGTGGAGCTTTTATGGGCAGATGAAATTGTAATGCATTTAAGAGGAGTCAGCAATAAAGTATTGCCTTTCTGATTCCATAAAATAAAAAAAGGATATATCATTTTAATTGGGATTCCTAGAAGGGATCATTTTAAGATTTTAATCAAGCAAGTATTCATGTAAATAAATTGCTTAATGTGTGAACTTACGTTGTTTTAACAGCTGCCTATACTTGCTTGTGTCATAATCATATACATTATTAAACATAATGTTAACTGAAGACAGGCAATGTCTTTAATAGCATCCTTCTTTCCTTAAAACTACAATTGTAAAATCATAACATTTCTTTCACTGCATTAACAACTGTATTCACTAGTAATCATCTTAATTTACGATTAACATTTTACTTGAACTATGACTATGACATGTACTGTGGTTAAGATGACATGATAAGAAAAGTCACCTGCCAAAAACCTACGGTATGGAAGAAAAATATTTATGTTTCTTCCATAAAATACAATAAAATTGTAAATAAGGTAAATTTACCTCCTCGTTATCAATTTTTGCTATCTCATTAGAAGAACTGCATCTAATTTACTGAAAGCTAAAGTTGAGAAGGTTCAAGTTGACTTGGAAACCTTTTTTAGGTCACGTTTGAATTGGTGCTATTCTAAATAAACGGTAATAGAACACTTATCACTTACAACTGTATAGATTGAGGAAAATGTGTTTTAACAAAGATTGAGACATTAATCCCTGCTGGAGAGGTTTGATTGGTTGGTCCTCCTCCCATCCTCTTGTTAACAGATTTCTGGGATTAGCTGGGTGTCCCTGGGTAAAACGAAGTGGGAGTTTGCACTGAGCGAGGTTAAGTGGGAGATTTATCACTCTTTTTGGGGGGAGTGCTGAGCTTCTGTAGGCCTTTCACCTTTTCCAGCAGTGCTTCAATGAAGTCCTGCAGTAAAAAAACAAGGGGACAGTTATGTAACACAGCTCCCGTACAAAGACTGTTGTCACAAAGAGTTAGGATAACTTGAGTTTGTTCAGTAAGAGTGGCCTTTATTCACATAGCAGAGGCCAGTGCATGGATAGAAGGGAACTTACGTCTGAAGGTTTGTAACAGTCAACCAATAAGATCTGCAAAACATACATATCTTCGTTGTACAGTAGTCATTGATTACACTGAGATGCTGTGTATGTACATTAAATATTGTTAAAATTGTGCTTAAAGTAAGTTTTGTTAATACAAATCCTATCCCAAAGTCTGTTGAATTTACCTTGACGTGTATGGCTCGGTCTAAGTCAGTGGGCATATCCAGTAGTTCATCAACATCTATCTCCAATTCTGGAATCTCTTCTTCCTGAAAAGGAGAGCGCAAAGAAAGTGAAAGAGAGAGAGACTTTTTTTTTTATTGATGTGCATTTATAGCAGAGAAATGTGTGAGGAAGAGAGCGACAGAGAGTAAACAAAAAAACTGAAATGAACCAAGATAGGACATTCTTACAGTCTACATATAAATACTGTATTTGTGAAACAAAAATAACCCCTGTTAGCATCCTCTACATGTAGACAATGTCCATTGTTTCCTCTTCCCTATTTCGAACAGGATGGGCTGAACCCTCTCTGTGTGTTGATGTCCATTGCAGAGGATAAATAACAGTCCTCCCTAACTTCCTGATTACTCCCACTGTGTGATATGGTAAGCTTCACTAGACTCCTGTCCTTAAAATATTTTTGCATTATAGGTTCAAACCCTAATGATTTAGGTAGCTGTCATGGATTTGGGTGTGGGCCAAGAGAATATTATTAATGCATATAATATTATTTATTCTATGAACGATTTGGAACACGAAAATCCCCTTCACTATCAATTCTTGGTTTTCGCATGGCACTATTTTTGGCACTTCTGAACACCAACTTAACATCTTACTAATATACCACACTTAAATTAGCAAAAATCATAATCTCATTATTTGTATTATTCATAATGACCTGTATCGTTTTGTCAAGGTATTGCACGTGAGGATAATTTACCCAAATTTGACAAAACACAGTTGCACGGAACTTTTTTTTGCACGGAGCAAAATTTACCATTTTATACACATCTAGACACTTTTTCGAAGATCAAAAAAGTACCGTTTGTTTTAGCTACAGTAGTTCGTTGCAATTTACACAATGTAACAAAGCGATGTCTGTATCTACTGTAGCCTTGCAGTTCACGCCGTGCAGTTGCCAGGCTTGGTTCATTATTAAACCGTGGCCCACAGTCTGCAGGCCTGTGTATGTATCTAATGTACTAGCCCAGACACTTCATTAGCAAACCACATACAGTAAGTACTTCAGCAGCGCCAGAAATAACTGAGCGCACCTTTCAATTGTCATAAAGTGACCACGCCCTGCTGTTTGTGTTATTTATGCTATAATAAAATCACTTATCCTAATTATTCCAATGCCCGGGCCTATCACAGCGAGTGCATGCTTAAAATCTGTGAAAAGGGGGCTAATTCATAGCCTTAACCGATTGTCAATGCTGTGGCCTACCTCACAGTCGTATAAAACAGTTAACTGTTCAATTATCCACTCTTCCAAATTGAGTCGCTTTCTCAGTTCTTTTCTATCGTATTTCACGGTTACCCGTCCTTGTTTCTGCACAACTTCAGTGTCCTCGGTACCTGGAGGGGTCTGGAAATAAACCCGTGCTTGAGCATTTGAGTCCTGTTTAGTTATTGTCGCCATGGTCCCATATATTTGAGCTTATCTGAAAAAGAGCGAATTTGATGCGACAATCCGTTTTTTTTTGTTGTTTTTTTTGCTATCAGATATGTGGTCCGGACCGCTAGGCTATTGTTCTCTTGGCTGGGTCTGGCATTCAAGCTTTAATATCTAATGCATTAATAATCTTCAGCGCCAATCAGGTTGACCTGCACATAATCAAACTGACTTGCAAATAACATAAAAACGCGTCGACAGGTTAAAGAAATTGCTTCAAGACTATAGCGATGAGTAGCCTAACCTATCACACAGCTCTCACACATCTTCAACAATGAAGTCATCGGGTAGGCCTATTTGGCAGCCGGCACATTGCTTTGTTTCCATCACCTTAAAAAATCCTTAAATATATTGTATTTCAATGGAAAAACAATGTGTTACAGGCTTTAATGAAACATGTTTTAATTAATTTCATATTTTTCTCAAGTTGCTTGCCACATTATTCTCTATTGTGATATTTTCTTGCATCTCACCCCTGATTATTTATTTGGACTACCCCAAATACATGTAAAATGTGGATAAGGTAAGTTCCATTACCGCTTCAAGAAAGCTAATAGGGGATCCCCATCCTGACCCTGGCTGTAGGTAGGTTTACACAAAGCCTCAAAATATAATAAATTATACACTGAAATGAAGTCCACAAAAGTCCAGATGTATGGAATTGTATGGTAGTGGAAAGTAAAATTATTTATAGAGCCCAGGGGTAATGCTTAGCTATGTAATATTCCTTATCTGGATATTGATCTACACAGATAAAAGGCCTGCTGTAGGTCCATACGTAGAAAAAGCAGGTCATTGTAGTTGATTGTGCAACTGAATCCACACACTTTCTGTACAGTTTTAAAACATTTACTCCTTGTACTCCAAAGAGGCACCTGGGGCAAGGTCTATTGGTTATGAGGCACAGCACTTTAACCCAGCAGTGTCAATTAATATTGAAATAGCTTATTTGATCCAGTACCAATTACTTTTGGTTACCTTTTTGAATCACAGAATCTTTAGAACCATAATACACAACATTCAGCATACATTTTCTAACGCTGTTCATATTTGTTCTGTATCTATCTCAGTTAAAGCTACAAAATCAGTACAATTGTGTCTGTCAATTTGGCAAGTGCACTGAGGGGCGCACAGAAGTAGTATTGCCACTAGAGGGCAGACTGTGCTCATAATTTGGATTGCTCAGCGTAAGGAGGATAAAAAGGAAGAACAATGGAGATCCCAGATTTAGAGTGAACCTCATTACCTAACCAGTAGGAGGCAGTGTGGATGCACTTGTATGAACAGAATGCCGCGATGTAAGATTGATTTAATCAAGGCAAGATGGTGATCGTTTTTTGGCAAAGGTTTAGGTTGAGTGAACAAGGCGAGGTAATTGCTGAATGTTGAATGTGAAACAAACGCAAGATGGGTTTAACAGTGCATGAGAGGTAATTGTTTTTGATACCATCATGTCTTCTTACATACTTTGTGAACCATTGTAATGATGTGCATTGGTGTTAATAAGCATGCTCTGGCAGTGCTTGAAACTTCAAATGATGTCCACACAATAAACTCTGTAAACATGCCAATGTACATGGAGGAATGTTGCAGAGCGCTGTGAAACTTGGACAGGGTATTTCAAGTTGATACACTGGTCCACACTTTTGGGATGTCAATTTCGAGCAAATCTTCTAATAATGCAGCTTGTCATTGGCTTAGAATCCTTGTGTATCAAGGGACAGATTCAGCTTTGAGTCAAGCTTTTCGAAAAGTACATGGCTCTCTCGTGTGGTTAATGATGTAGTTGTGATTTAGTCCCACTTTGAGTTAAGTTTAAAATAGATTTGTTGGTGGTTTAAATATAGATAAAAAATGAGTTAAAGATAAAAAAAAAAATCTGGGGGAAAGTCAGAGGGTAAATTTAACCGCCATAAGCCTATCAGCTCTGAAGTCCTGAAGAGTCACACAAACTAAGAAGGAGATCATTTCTAATCCTAACACTTCTGACAGGCGTGAAGAGCTGTGAAAGCCACACTGGATAGTCTATATACAGTGTAAAGTGGTTTGCTACGTATTTTTAGAACCACAATCGCTGGCTCGAGAGAAAAATATGTCATACGGTCCAGCAACAAAATGGTCTTGAAATCAGCTAAACAAACATAGGAACTTGTAATGAAGGTATGCTGAAGAAATGTTGAAGAGATTTCAAGTGCTATCATGGTGCTGAGGTGTTAATTGGAGAAAGCTACTGCACAGATAGCTAGCTATGTGACGTTGGCTTGTCTCTTTCAAATTTATACCATTTATGTGTTGACCCCAGATGACTTAGTTATGATTCACTTGCTCAATTTCCTCAAGCTATCGTCCTCTAACTCCAAAATAAACAATCCGTTAATAAATGTAAAGATTTCAGACTTAACTGAAATTGTGTGCTGAATCCTAAGCAAAGGTCCTTACAATTCAAGTGTGGGTCAAAACCAGTGTTGCTGTGTCCTTTGGCACGTTTGGCTGTTAAGACCTGCAAATAAATTTGAAACAGAATAGCATGCATAATTGAACAGAGAGGAAACAATTTCCAGCAGCAACTGTGAGGCAGGGGGATTTTCTGACCATTTGGTTGACCCAGGAGTCACACTTAATTTGCTACTGTGGCAAGTGTGGGGTGAGATGGATGGCAGAATATTAGTGGAGCGATGCTTTCTGTGTCTACTGGGGGCTGGTGGAGGTGGGAGACATAGTTGCTGGGAGAAATAAACAGCGTGGGTAAGATCCGTTTGTCAAAAACATTGACGTTGTAAGGCTTGTAAATCTTTTTGCATTAACCATAGTTCTACAGCTTAAATGTGTCCGTGTCCTTTCATTTTATCGTGATAATAAGTAGAAAGGACATTGGGACACACACACACAGACACACATTCTGTTAGAGGCATTAAACTGTGTACTTACTGTGTTGTACCCAAACAGATTGCGGTAATCAGTAATAACTACATGTTGGTGGCAAAACCTTGTCACCCTGCTTTGTTGCTGTGCATTCCAAGAGGGTTATTACTGCAGAATCTATTTCATGAAAAAAGAGCAACCACCAACAAGGGAGATGCCTATTCAGACTATTTCTACTCCAAAACATAAGATGTTTTACATATCAACTTCAGTCATAAACACAAATTCTGAGCCACGTACAGACAAGTCCCTTATACGTAACCTGTGTAGATGATCTGGGATCTGCGTGAGGATCTGATATGCAACTGTTCAGGGACAGGAAAAAGAAAAAGGGATACCTCTCAATTGACAACCCTAGTTGAGAGGGAGGATCTTCCATGCTGAAGCTGCCACAGGGCATTAAACAAAAAGACACTCACTTGACACTCCAAAGACGCTTAACCAGTCCCAAGTAAAAAAAAGAAGGAGCTCGTTTTCCTTTGAGTGAAGTTCAACATTAAAATGCAGTGTGTTAGAACTCGCATGCATTATTAATTACAAGCCTTTGGTTGGAGCTCAAGTTCCTGCCCAATACTTATCACTTCTGGATCTTGGCTACCCATCACTTCCTTAAAATGTCTCTCAAATGGATATTTCATGTTGTCATGCAGCGCTAAAACAATGGAGTGGAGGGGGACCAAACCCTTGAGTAGCAATGTTACTGGATTTAACTTTCGAGGACATGGGATATGGGACATTTGTTTGCCAGAGCCAAATAGGTTAAAGGTTTATTTTGTGTTTCTTTGAGATGTGTGCTTTACAGCTGAGCTTCTCTTTCAAATTATCCTCCGAATTCAGGCTTGCGTTCATGCTTACACTGGCTCAGTCAATTGGGAATTACATGTTTACTGTCACCTGCTGCAAAACATATCTTCCCTCTCAACGGGACTACATCTGTTTTAAAGGAAAATGGAAAGGTACTTGTCCATCCCACTGCCAGATTTCCTCGACACAAACTCTTTTGAGTCATGTAATGACAAGGCTTTGCAGCGGAGTCAGGAGGTAATGTAATTAATAGGAGGTATTTATGCCTTTCCTGTCTGCAATCCCAGGGAGGAGCCAAATTGTTTTTTGTTGTTTTCTTTCTGCAGCTTCAGACATTTGTTCACACCCCGGCCTCTCTCTGTCTCTGTCTCTCTCTCTCTCTCTCTCTCTCTCTCTCTCTCTTCCTCTCTCTCTTCTTCTAATGACTGTTTTGCACTGATGTGTGGTTCTCTTGTCTGTGGGGGAATAACTTTGGGACAGAAACCATCTGTCACACATTCTGGTAACACCATACTCAGAGAGCACTATAATATTTTCCAATCAAGCAAGCATTTTCTCTTCATTAAAAACTTTGTTGCTGCCTTTACAGTAACTTGAATTGGAACCAGGACTAGGCCTTATCACATTCAACCCAGCAAAACTGCAATTGTACTGCAATAACAATGAAATGTGTGAGTATGACTGGAACCAACAACCACACAGGGATGAGTTAAGTCTCTTAGACCACACAATAGGGTCCTAAAACGACCATCCTTTCATTATTAATGCAGAGGAAAAATATGTCAACACTTGAATTGCCAAATAAAACGTTCATCTAATATTTAGAACAGTCAAGCTCTGTGCTTATGAGAAATGGAAGTGTTTAAGACTTTACCTTTGAAAATGCATTCAACTCAATCAATTTTAGTCACATTGTACGATGCAGTTGTTATATCTGTGCAGTTGTTAAAAGTGTGTGTGATCACTAAGACGTCTTAAAATTCCAGCAAGAAAAATGCAGCATCTTTTCGAATCATTTAGCAGCATTACTGTGAAGATCCAGAAATTCTCATGCCTTTCTGTTAACATGTGTAAAACGAGAAATAACGCCAAAATGAGAAGTTGTTTCGTGCAGTGACTCCTCTTGTACGTCTGGGCTTCATTGTACGTTTGGATTCAGGCTATCGTTCTGCTTCATCCTGTTCCCCTAGGAACTTCTCTGCATTAAAAAACCACCTCTCTATATTTCAACGTGAAAAATAAATAAATAATAAAGAAATCTCTTACAGTGTATTTATTCGAAAGTGCAGTGAGTCAGAGAGCGAGAGAAAGTAAAGGAGAATGACCCTAAATGGAAATTACAACCAACCCGCCTCCACCACGCCCACCTTACTGCACTGACACCAGACAACGCTATGACAGAAAGACAATGACTCTTTGAGGGGTCGCCTAGCAACACGAAGCACTAAAAATACATGCCGAGGTGCGCGCTCCTGTCTGTGTAAGCTCCAAGTGTATGAATAAATTGATAAACGCAGTTAGAAACAATCTTAACTTTTCCCTGTGGCCAAAACTGCGTTGTGACACCAATATGTATTTGTGGCGACTTACTATCAAGCACAAGAAAACTGCAAAAGTGAGACTGTTCCCAAATGCAAGATTGTCAGAAAACATTGTCTGTACACAATTTTTAAAATAGAAACGTTTTGCTGATAACTCTGATGCATGCCTTTTTTTTCTTCTATCTTTTTTCTTTTTTTTATCGTTAATTTTTACAAATGCATATATTTATGTTTCTAGTTGATTAACATTCAAATTGTGCAAGGACATAACTAACTGGGATTCCCATTACCAAACACTGGACAATGACATTTGCGGTGATCAAATGAGATTTTCTTTCAGACAGGGATCTTTCCAAGGAGTTTAGACACGTTTTGAAGTTTTCTCTGGTATGGGCGTAAGGATCTGACAAAAATCGAGAGTTTAAAAATCTGGATATAGTTGACTAACTAAGTTTAAAATGCAAATGGGACTGCTTTATACTTTTCTTTTAGCTTTAGATAAAACATTTTTAACCAAGAATCACATACACACACCAACGCACAGTGCAGGGTCACAGCATGCACAAGGAAGGGGTCTTTTCAGTAACAAGCCACGGAGGAAAGCACAAACAATAGCATCACAGAGCAGTGTGCCATGGCATTTCCTTTGAAGTCCCATGTGATGTGGCTGATATGACAGATCTTAACTCCAAGAACATTTTGGCTGTGGATATAACAAGGCCTCCACTGAGAGGTGTAGACCAAGAAATGATCAATTCCCTGCAGGCGTTCCACAGGGAAAACTCACCACAACCGCCAACATCAAAACTTCCCAAAGCACAAGTCCCAGGTTAGGTCGAGCAGATGGAGAAGGGCCAGCTTATATAATTTTAGGAAGGTAATCTTGGGATAACTTGGAGAATGCAAGCAAGAAAAGTATGTACAATAATCACCTATGGGGTACCAAAGTTTGAACACACAGGCATTGTTCTCTGCTGAATATATATGTAGCTCACTGTAGGTAAAACTCAAAACAAATAATAAGATAGATGACAGCTCGGTTTTAGATGTATGCTTCTACTTAAAAAATCTCCCCTGAATGAACAATTGTCTACACAAATGCATGAATGATAACATAACTGTGAAGCAAAACTACAGAGCATCCCCAAAGTGGGAGCAATACTTTCCAACATAAATGGACAGTTACCTTGAACATGTCAGGACTTAGAGCCCAATTGCTGTTTTAAAAAAACTCGTTAGCAGTGTACTTGGTTACTCTAAAGGTCAACCACTTTGTTCAGTTTTATGAAGTTGTGTGTCGTTGTGAAGCAATCAATTTTGTATTGCTTTGTTTTGAGCATTTCCGGAACTAAGCAAAATGGAACAAGCGAGTCTCTGTAAGTGTACCATAATTATCAAAGTAAGATCTCAATAAAGCACCTTTGTGAGGCTAATCATGGCATTGCAATCCCCCCTGTCACTTCCTTACAACCTTAACACTGACAATAAACACTGTGATTATCCTTAGTACTTAAAATTACTATGTACAGTTATAAACAAACCCCGTGTTTATCATTTTCTCTTTCTGTAGTGCTGGAGACAAACTACTGGACTAACGTTAACAGAGACGAAACAATACAAAATAAGAAGAAAACAGAACGTACGTTTTGAGAAATAATAATAAATTGACAACTTTTATTTTGACATTGTTCATACATTTAGCATGCATATATGATATTCCAACAAAATCAAAGCAGCAATGTATATGTAAAGAATACATTTAATAATATTGTACAATTAAAGATATTTCTGGGGATTGTACAATTTACAAAATATTCAATAATTCTTGAGGGCTACAACAAGACACAAAACCTATTTCCAATTTCTTGTTTTTGGTATGTTTGTTTCAGATGTCAAAAATGTATCTCACATACTTAGGAATAATTATTCTAAATTAATCTAAAATATGTTCTATTTGCTGTGCTTCAGTAACAGTCATGTTTTGGAAAAATGCTTAAAGCCTAATTGGGGTAGATAACAAAGTGTTCTTGTAATAGAGATATAAAAATGTATTTTTTGTCATTAGAACCATTTCCCATTTTACGTGAACCTTTTGATCATAAAATAAAGCCAGGCTGTCCAGCCGAATACTGAAGACAGAAAGTTGTGCAAAAATACTCCCACACTCCCACACACACAAAAACACACAAACAATGTGAATGTGCTTTATCGCCAAAACCTATGGTGCCAAAACTTGTGTTGTAACTCAATGTAAAAAAAAAACAAAAAAAAAAACAAAAACTTTTTGTTCAGTAGTATCATTTCTTGTGTGTGTCTTGTATAAAAAGGCATTTGACACCCCAGGTAGCACCCTGTCCTGGCTGTGTCCTACAAGGTCCCTAGCCGAACACTAGGGCACCCGGCAGTGATAGACTTACATTTTGCTGTGCTTAGCTATAGTTCACATGTACATTATTACATTGACATCCATATTAAAAATATTACATACAATACTTCAAAATATTTATACCATAAAAATTCTTCAACCAGTACATGCAAAAGTAAACACTCTCATACCAAATGTTCTCTCTAATTTGTATTAAACTTTTACATGATATACAATAAATAGCCTTTTTTAAATAAATATCAAGAACAATCTTTTGAACAAACACCAAGAACCATATACAATGATTACCAATTTTTGGAAAACATTGTTTCTTTCAGTCTAAAATCAGCTATACAGTATCTAAAGCAATACCATGCACACTTAATCATTTCTTTATAATGCCCAGCCTTCAAAGTATTTCTTTACAAACCCAGTTCTAGTCACGTTGCTTTCCATTGAACTACATTTTTTCATTACTATCTTGATGAACATGAAACATACTGTTAATTAATTCCACAAGACCAGCACACAGTATTATTTGTTAAGAAGAGAAACGTTCATAGAAACAGGGTGGGGTTGGGGTCTAAACAATATTAATTGCAAGTCCTTGAAGTGTATCAACATCATCTTAGCTTTAAACTATTTGTGGGCCAAGAAGCAATCATGTGACCATGCTTTGACCAATACAGACCAATTAGATAAAGCTATGCCAGAGTGCATTATTCCTGTGATAAAAGTCACATCTTCAGCTGGTTAAAGTTTGCTTCTTGCAGCCAGGGTTACAATCCAACACTAGCTGGTTGACGAAATCTCCAAAGGTACATAAGTAGCTATTGTGTAGATACTATTGAATAGTACAAATACTTGTAAACACGTAAGACAAAATAAAGCAAGAAATAGACATGTAAACATATGTAGAGAAAATGATCTCTCACTCTCTCTCTTTCTTTCTCTCTCATGTTCTCTCTCTTTCGCTCTCTCTTTCTCTCTTTATTTATCATTCAGAAGCCATACACATGGCAGTAGGCCTCCAGAGAGGACAGCAAGATGTAGAGGAACCAGACGCAAACAAACATCAGAGAGGTGATCAGCTTGGCTGTCCGCGGGCCTCCCAGCTCCCCGCCGGACACGCTGGAGCGACGGCGGTACATGAGCACCCCCACGCACACCAGGGCCATGATGGTAAAGACGGTGACGGAGAAGGCTAGAGAGCCAGGCAAGACGCGGAAGGGTTTCCCCTTTGTCTTCCAGTACACGGAGGCGATGGTCCACGCCACGCCGATACCCAGGAAGACATTGACCGCGTTGCTGCCTGTTACGTTGCCGATAGAGGCGTCTGCATACTGATCCTGGATCGCAGCCACTTTGCTGGCAAAGGTGTCTGTTGGAATTAGATGGGTTAGAGGTTAGAGGTTAGAGGTTAGGGAGCAGTGCACACATATGAACTGATACTGTGCTTTGGAATAGGATCGATGTGACATGATGAGCACAGAGGGACACGTCAGTGTAATTTTAGACCCATTGCAGATGGGAACTGATGGAAGGACCAGACAATCACCAGACAGTCAGGGACTCACCTGGAACAGAGGTGCCAAGGGCCACAAATACCACAGCGGTGACTGAGTCTTTCAAACCCACAGTGCAGCCAAAATGAGAGGCCAGGTCACCGGTCACAGCTGTCAGGACGCCAATGAGGGAGATTGACACAAAGAAACAGGCCCAGCCGTTCCAATACTCTGTGGGCGGAACGAAGGCAAACAGAACCTTCCAGAAGACGGTCAGGAAGTGCATGATGTAATCAAAGCATGATGGAAGCCGCTCCTCCCCACTCTCCTCCTCATCATCATCGCCTGAAAATTAGTTGTTAATTAAAAAAAGAATTATAATATTAACTTAGCATTCACATCATTCACATTGTCTCACTTTTAATTAAGTAACCACCAATTTTTTTTTTTATTATCTCATATAAATATACATAGTGCATTGCTCAAGATACAGTATAAATGCAATTATAAATACGTTGCATTTATGTTATCTATAACACACCGATGCAACGGTTCTGAATGTGAAATGTCTTTTTGCCCCAGTACATTTCTTTGCAATGTCTGTGTCGATAACTTTATCTACAGTAGCACCATAATGGGATGTGTGGTCACACCACGGATGTGTGTATGAAAACATGAGCAAATCTAGCATTGAGATCTATGAGGAAGAAGCAAATCAAAGAAACCCTCCTGGAATAACAAATCAACGACAATCGAGCTAACCCCAGGGTTCTCAGTAGATCAGGCGGAAAATACAAAGCTGAAAGCAATTCCACTTGGCCTTTTAGAGGGCAGACTAGGGCAGGATTTTCCATATTCCCTAGCCCTTTCATTTCTGTCAGCAGCTCATATCCACAGAAGTGTCGAGAGGGGTCGGAAGCCAAGGATTTGTTTTAGGAATTTGGGGCTCACCTGCGCTGACGGTGACAGCGCTAACAAACTGCTCCCTCCAGCTGCTGCTCCCCACCACCAAAGCCAGGTTGGTCTTTTTGATCAGCTTATCCACCGTGTTCTACAGACACCACCACAGAGACAGACAAACAACAAGGAAGGCACACACGTAAAAACAATAAACTTGAGAGGTCAGGAATCCAAATGCAGACACTGGTAAGGTCACCGTGGCAACACATCGGTCCGGATCAGCAACAGGGAAAGCCCGCTGTGACATTTTTCTCCTGTGTTGTGTTGATTATTCTATTTGTTAACATGCAGCCTTTGACCCGAGGGCTATAGATTTGTTTGTCTGTGTTCCGTATCTGCTAAACACAAAGAGGTTGACCTTTTTCGCCTTGTGGTGCCCCAGCTGTCTGTGTTTAGCAAGAGACAACGGAAGAAGCTTTCCACGCGAGTAATGACCAACTGACCTATCTGGCTGGCTGGAGACATGTTTGGGATACATATGGACACAGGCCGACAAGAGAGAGAACGTGTGTGTGTGTGTGTGTGTGTGTGTGTGTGTGTGTGTGTGTGTGTGTGTGTGTGTGTGTGTGTGTGTAGGGGGGGGTGTCTCTAGACTCTGTGGAAAAACGATAGTTCATCAGTTCAGTTTCTCATCGCAGGGAG